>CM031237.1:61321179-61386238 GCA_018340775.1 Taxus wallichiana var. yunnanensis | reverse complement strand
GTGGTGTGAAATCACTTGCATTATCCACACCACGTCCAATTTATTGACATGAGATGCAAATTCCAAAAACAATTGGAATTAATATAAATTTAAATTGTATCAAAATTAAAAACTGAATAAAAAATGACGAATGAAAACAATTTACACTTACAATCAACATGGAAACCAAAAGTTGATTCGAGATATTTCTTATCATCTTTGACAAGAGTTTCCTTCATTGTAACAAAGGGTAAATTTATGAATGGGAGGCTTGTAAACCGATGAATATCAATTGGGTCGATACTGAATTGAAGTAATTGGTTGTCATCCACAGTAACATTAAATAGGTCATCCTCTATATTGTACGAGGAGAGAAGGTAGTTCAAAATATCTTGGTCTATTTTGAAATTGGGCATATTAATGAGCCCACCAAAATCACATGCTTCGATCAAATCCTTGTATTCTGAATTCATTTGTAAGACAATCTGGATGTGGGGGCTCAAAGGATTCCTGTAGAGTATATTTCCCATGGATAGGGCTTGTGGGTTGATTGGATTTTCCTCTTGATTTTTATCTTGAGCTTGGGATGTACTTGTAGTCACCATTTTAGTTGTCCTTGAGCTTGATTGTACAGCGTGGATAATGGATTCCAGCCATATACAAGAAAATTCGAGAGCCAGAAAGTGTAAATGTGAAAATGACCAGCACGAGGGTATTTATAGGATAAAACCAAGGTCAACGAACCTCATTGACGCGTGCGTCCAACGAGCCTCGTTAACACCGTCAATGAGCCTTGTTGGCGTGCTTTGGCGAGCCTTGTTGACACCGTTAACAAGGCTTGTTGATTCATGTGAGCGAGGCTTGGCGGCGGGACGCACATCAACAAGCCTTGTTAACATGTGTCAACAAGACTCATTGACACACGTCAACAAGGCTCATTGATGCGCATCAATGAGGAATCAATGCCTGTAAAACTACAGTCTCTCTGGCTCAAAAAAAAGTGAGCAAAAATTCAGCTCTCAACAATTGGTAAATTTTCCTTTCACTGAAAATGGTTCTGGGGATATTCTCCAGGTATTTTCCACCTCCAATTTCTAGAGGTGTCTTAAAATGAACCACTGGTCATTTGTATTTCATGTGTTTTAGAATGGGCACCCATTCTCACAGCCCATTCTCATGGCTTGTATAAAGTTATGAAATTGATTGAGAATTTTTACATTGTATTGTATAGAATGGGCAGATGCCCATTCTCATATAGGAATCATAAAAGACCTGCTTGGGCATATAGGAATTATAAAAGAAGAGTATGGATTATACATGCTCATAAGTTTAAACTAAAAGACTTGTTTGGGTAGATAGGAATCACAAACAATATTTCTTGTATGAGAATGTTTAGAATGGGCACATGCCCATTCTCATAAAACAAATATTATTCAATCACAACTATCAGAACATTCCCATTCTAAAAAAATACTTGTATTATAATGTTTAGAATGGCGTAAGCCCTTTATGATAGGACTAATAAAATTTAATCTATTTTACAATGTACCCATTCTCACATCTTGTTAAAAGATTTTTAAATTGATGGATCCTTTTGCATTTTCTTGTATTGAATGGGAATATTCACCTTCTCATTTAGGAATCATAGAATGCTTTCTTAGTATTTTTTTAATATTGGTAAATAGTTTTTGAAAGGGACTATACCCTTGTGTACAAAAGAAGGCCTAAAAGCCGGAATAAGAGAGAGGAGCGAGAGAAGGCATGTGCAAGCACAAAATTCTGAAAGAACAACGAAGCCCAGGAAACAGCTATACAATCGAGACTTAACAATGAAAACAACGGCAAAAAAACAGCAAGCCTACGGCCAAGAAGCGATGTAATAAAACAATAAGGACCAGCAAAAGTAGTCGGGACTACTTCTTGGCAGCTTGATCAATACTCATCTTTACTCTTTTCCAAGCATGATACATGCCCAGGCGTGGTCATATGAGCGGCATCCGTCTTATCAAGCTCCTCTCTGGTTCTTTTGCTCTCTTTCTCATTGCCCCAAAGTGTGGCCGGACACCGCTAAGTTGTGAAACACTTCTTGCATGACCTTCGATGAACTCCTCGATGGCCACAGAAGGTTGCAATATTATACTCATGCCTAGTCTTCATCTTCCCTAGGCGGGAGTCTAAGGAGGTCGATTTTTGTATATGTCATCAATCGCAGCTGTTGCCAATGCTCCCTTCCCCTCGATGCTTTGTTTGCCTTTTTGCTTAGCAAGGTTTTTAACCTCATCCTTGACAATTTAAGCTCAGCCTCTAAGGCCTCCAATCTCCTAGAAGGGTTATCCGTTGGTGCCGCACGGGGTTGCTACTAATGTTCGGCGAGATCACGAGCAATGTCCTCCAAGGTTCAACCCCCTCGGCAGGTAGACTCAAGGTTGAGTCTCACAGAAACCCTGGTGACACGTTTAGAGGTAGAGACGGGGTGGGTGGCGGGGGCAGACAGGGGAAAGAAGGAGAAGCATGAGCAGCCGGCATGGGGTAGCAGGCACCGAAGCGGGGCGCGTGGCGAGGCGGCGGGGAAGGCAGGGGCGGCGGCGGAACCCAACAAAGCCGGGCGGGAGGAAGGGAGGCAGAGGGGAATTTAACAAGGCAGTGCTTGTGAATAAGCAAAATAAGCCCTTGGTGTAAGGGAACCGCCCGGGTATGCTTCTGGAACTCCAAAATGGAGCGTTCAAGAGAATTTAACAGATAGTGAGGGAAGCAAACCAACCTACTCCTACGAAAGTGATTCAAAAAGACAAGGTGCTTGGCAGGGACAGTAACAAACCTGCCTTCTAAGGATATGAAGCGAATCATCATGCGGGTGACTTCATCATACGGGGATGGAATTGAGTTAATAAGCAGACCCGCGGTGTTGAATATAAGCTTCTCCTCCTCCTCCACAAATCTTCTCTCTTCAACCTCTTTGATGACCCTCTTGTTGAAGAAGCGGTATCCTTCCAAGCTGAGGCCAGTCGCTTCGGCTATGAGTTCCTCATTAATAAGAATTTTCTGCCCTCCATAGTCGTCCGTCCTCTCATTCCACTCCTTGGCAAAGCGAGAAATGCTTTGATCATGTCCTTGCACTCTTTCCACAAAGTTGGTGAATCCGCCGATCTAAAAATGTTCCCGAGCTCGGTGTTTTCTTTCCAGTCAGGGTCCGCGCACGGCTCAATCTGGCAGGGAGGCCCTCCCATCTTCACAATGATGTGCAGGTTACAACAATTTTCAGAATACCTTTGGGCGTTGAGAGTGGTTCGTTTCTCACTGTTGCGGGTCGCATAAAAATGGGAACTGTAGCCGTTGGTCCTCCCACGAACGGCTGTATGATTGCCGATCTGAGCCTGCGTGGAGTCGCGCGTGAAAACCCTTTCCCTGTCAGCTTTCACCTTGTAGTTATCTTCGGTTTTCGCGGAGCTAGGCATCCGAATATCAACAGCTATTGTACCTCCCGCGTGCGCTGTTTTTAAATTTAGACCACTCCACTTGAAGTTCCTAAACAAAATCTTGCTATCATTTGAATTAGATATCATTTGCCACGCCAAATAAATTAAAACAGCACATGTGGAAGAATTTATGGATTTCCTCCAAAGATTAAGGCATGTCTCTAGAGATTGTTTGCGTGTGAAGGTCCGCATGTATGCTGTTGTGAAGCTGATTAGGGATACTATCATTATCCCAAATAGTGAAATTTATATTAATGCCATAATTGGCCAATGCATCGGCCAGTTTGTTTCCCTCCCTGTAAGAATGTATGATTACGATCTTTGTTGAAGGTATGTGATGCTTATGGATTCGAGAGATAAAATCTTTGATATTCCGGCTAGGAGAAGAGGGGCCGATTAAGCGGTTTAATAATATTAAGGGAGTCCTTCAACAATGAGGTTACGGATATTTTGGGCCCGTGCAACTCTCAATCCCATAGAGCGGATAAAGCTTCGAAAATGATTGGTTTGGATTCCCATTTTCCGGCATATGCAGCAATCAAATTACCTTTATGGTCCCGTATTGCTCCTCCTCCATTTCTTGTTCGGGGTTCCCCTTAGAGGCTCCATCAAAGTTCAGCTTGAACCATTGGATTCGAGGGGATGCCATTTAACTAAAGATCTATCCACACTATTCAGGGTTGCTCAATATCCGATCTGCCAATTTGATAAGATGTGCTTTTCATTTTCGAGTAACAATTGTTCTTGGGAGGTTTAAATCGGCCATGTCCTCTTTGATGCCTTGGGAGATCTTGCCGGTAGTGAATTTAAAGTGCCTTCTTATTTCTAAAAGCGATATTATTTCTATCCTTCCGAGATCCTCCAAATTAAATGCGGGATGGCTAATTTCCCGAGTTCTTTTGATAGCACAATGTATCGAATGGTGGGTTCCATTGATTCCATAGCTGAATGAGATCCTCGGCATCACCCGAGAGCTTCAAATTTGGAAAGGACAAAGTTCCAAGCTCTAAAGGCATAATCACAATGTATGAACAGATGGCTAATGTCTTCATAGTTATTCCTGCAAAGGTGGCACCAATTGGGAATGATAAATCCTCTTTTCATCAAATTGTCAGTGGTGAGAATTTTGCCTCTGATGGCCAGCCAAAGAAAAAAATTTATTTTGGGGGTTAACTCAGGCATCCAGATCAAGTTCCAGTTAAAATCTGATTGGTTACTGTGGAAAAGACTGGTATAACCAGATTTGACTGAGTATTTGCCATCGTGTGAATTGATCCAGATCAGCTCATCCTTGGAATCCAACTGACACAAAGGAAAGAGATCTAAAAGGTCTTGGAGGGAGGAGATAATTTGTTTCAGTTCAATACGCTCCACAGTAAGTTTTTTCCAATTCTTGTTGGTGCCATTTCCATCAATGTAGTCCTTGACTTTAGTTCCATACTTTCTTATAAGGCTGTCCTTAGCAATCCCAAATCTCTCCAAGAGATTATCATTGGACCAGTTATCCTCCCAGAAGTTTATGTCGCTGCCATCCCCAACTTTCCATTTGCTTCCCTTCTTAATGAAGTTTCTACTCTTAACCAGATTATTCCAAAATATGGAACCATTGGGGAGTTGCTCATCATGCAGATAGGAGTAAACAGCTTGCTGATTCAAGTATTTTGTTTTAATAACATCAATCCAGGGTTGTTTCTCCGAAAGCAATCTCCAGCCCATCTTAGCAATGAGTGCCTCGTTCATTTTCTCAATATTTTTATTCCCGACCCTCCCTAGATTTTGGGGTGCGAGACTTTATCCCGAGGCCACAGGTGAAATCTGAACTTTTCTTCCATGCCTTGACATAAAAAAATTTTCTGAATCCTTTCCACTTTCTCTCTGAAGGAGGAAGGAATTTTGAATAGTGACATGATATATATGGGCAAACTTTGGAGTGTGCTTTTAATGAGAAGGCACTTACCGGCACTAGAGAGAGTGGTCCCTTTCCAACCGGCCATTTTTTTCGAAATCTCGTCGATAAATCATCCCACACCGTGTGAGAGACTTTCTTCGTGCCAGAGGGAGGCCTAAGTATGTTCTTTGGAAGAGTACCAATTTCTGACCCGAGAATTTTAGCAATCTTGAGTTGTCTTTCCCGGGGTGTTAAAGAAAAAAAAGGATGCTTTTGTCGTAATTGATCTCTTGCCGGAAGCGATTCATATAGGCTGCGAAGAGCCTTGATAGCTTTAGCTTCTGTTTGAGGCCGAGAAGAAGAAGGGATGGTGTCGTCTATGCAAGCTGTTGATGAGAGACGGCTTGGTGAGAGAGAGTGGGTTTAGAACCATTTAAAGGCCGACTTCCACCGCTCTGCTAATTGTTCTACTAAGGTTTGTCGGCGGAAGGATGAAGAGTAGGGGAGATGGGGTCTCCTGCTGAGACCTCTGCTGTGCTTGGTGAAGAATCCCACGGGCTCTCCATTAACAACCACAGAGAACACAGGCCGTAGATATACAAGACTTAACAATTTTTCTAAACTTTTACGTGAACCCAAATTTAGATAAAATCCTGTCAAGGAAGACCCAGAAACTTTGTCAAAAGCTTTATTCATATCAAGCTTAAGAATCATGTTTGCCTTTTTGTTATTTTCCATAGAATGCATAGTTTCGTGCACCATAATCACACCGTCTTGTATTATCCTGCCTTTAATGAATCCACTCTGCTTTGCCTTGAGATGAGATCCTTCATTATGAGCATGACTAGAAGCAATAATTTTGGTAAAGATTCGAAAAATAGCATTAACAAGACTGATAGGTGCAAAATCCTTGAAATCTTTTGCATCCATTTTCTTAGGTGCCAGCACAATGTGTGTGTTATTGAGTTCTTTTAGAAGATTTCCCGATCTATAAAATTCATTAACCGCTTTGAGTAGATCCTCCGAGCATATTTCCCGAAATTTACGAAAAAAATTAATGGAGAATCCATCCGGTCCAGGAGCCTTATCCCCCTCAAGAGAAAAAACAGCCTTTTTTAGCTCATCAAGCGTGACCGCTTTAGTGATATCTCTAAATTTCTGGTCCTCAATATCATTATGAGGGATGGCTTCTAGCATGAAGGAAATAGCTTCGGGTTCTTTGACATTACTCTCTCTAAGAAGATTTTTGTAGAATTCAAGTGCTTGTTTCTTAATCTTTTGGATCTTTAGTGATACTTCCGTTGCTTTTAGAAACCTCTAAGATCCTATTACGGCTCTGTGCTTTAGAGTGGTCATGTGAAAGAACTTGGTGTTCTGTCCCCCTCTTTAAGCCGAGATAGCCCTAGATTTAAGGCGCCAAAGGACTCTTCTCTCTTTGCAGATCGTGTGCGGCAACTCGAGAAAGAATTTTCTTTTCGTTTACTTCATCTTAATTTGATCTCCCCATAGTATCCATCTTTAACTCAAGATCCACGAAGCTTGTTTTAATTCTTTCTTTTTTCGAAGATGTTTCCAAACACATTTTTGTTCCAAAGTTTGACTTGTTTTTGACATTTTGAGTTTTGGACCAATCATGCTTTGGCGGTGCCTTCCCCATTCCAATCCCACCATTCCTTTATTCTATCATAGATATCAACGTGCTCCATCCACATTTTTCAAATTTGAATGAGCTTCTTGCGAGTTTGGTCCAATTTAGAAAGCTTAAAGCAATCGGATTATGATCGATCCAGTGCAGGCGAGGAAGAAAGGTAAAAGTCTTGGCTAAGGATCCGGTTCTTTGAGATTAGTGCCTGTCGATCTCACTGAATGAGCTCCTTTCCCAACCTTCTATTATTCCAAGTATACTTATTACCATGCAGATCCACATCAATGAGGTTTTGTTCAGTGATAAAATCAGCAAAATCCTCCATACCATTAGAGAAGGTGGGGTTCCCCAAACTTTTCACAGGTTTAGAGGGTTGAAGTCTCCCATGATAAGCCGATTAACGAGCTTGTCTTGGTTTCTAAAGATTTTAAGATCAGCCCATAGTTTTCTTCTACCACTAGCAGAGTTAGGGGCATAAATATTAGACAAGATCCATTCACACTTATTTTCAATAGTGACAAATTTAATTGCAAGATGATTAATATTATCACTAAGAATCATACCAGTACAGTGCCTTTTATCCCAAAGAGTAGCCAGCCCTCCGGAAGCACCCTGAGAATCAACAGCCGCCATTTCAGAGCTGTCCCAAAAAAAAATTTTAATATTATCCATGGTCATTGCTTTCATCTTAGTTTCTTGAAGAATCAAAATGCTGGGGTTACTGGAGTCCCGTAACTCCTTGATGTTTCTTTGCTTAGAGTAACCGTTAAGGCCTCTAATATTCCAAGATATGATCTTCATATGGAATGGTTGGTAGTTGGAATTGCTTGCTGGTTCAGTTGCCGCTGAACACCATCTGCAATATCCCTCTCTGTTTTCTTTGCTCTGAGAGTCTTTTTAGAGGGCCTTCCTCTTTTCGAGCTTCCTCCAAAATCAGCTATTCGTCTAACTGAAGATCTGGTTTTTCTGGAGGTAGAGGTTTCCCAATTGTCAATTTCCTTTTTCTTTTCACTATAAAGTGATTCTGGGATCCTTTCAAATCCTTCCATTCTTTTTTTTTTTTTTTTTGAGATGACCAAAGTGAACCCAGAGTCTGGATCTTCCTTTTCCTTGGAAGGCGTAATCTCTCCTTCCTCTTGTTCCTTATGAATTCTGACAGGAGTGTGATTGCAACAGACCTGCTCAGTCACTGTTGAAATGCTGAGGTATGGCAGCGGATCCGCATTACCTTTCTCTCCAGTAGGGAGAGACTCCAGGGGCTCAAACACCCTCATATCCTCCTTGATACAAGCTTCCTCTCTAACGAATGGCAGGAATTCTTTCTCTTCTGAACCAGAAGGGATTAAATAGGTCTTCTTTTCCATGGAAGGCGTGATCCCCCCTTCCTTTTGTTCCTTAAGGATCTTTTCGGGAGTATGATCGAAGCGGTTTTGATCTTTGCAGCATCCTGTGATCGGCGATGAAATCTTGAGGTATGGCAGCGGATCCGCAATTCCTGTCTCTCCAGTAGAGAGGATCTCCAGAGGTTCACTCACATCCATATTCTCCTTGTTACAAGCTTCCTCTCTAATGAATGACAGGATTTCTTTCTCTTCTGAACCAGAAGGGATTAAACCTTCTTGTTCGTTCACTTCCAAGGAAACCTTAACAAGGTCATCCTTCACAGAAGTTTCAAAAGGTTTGCCCGGAGATGCCTTCACAGTTTTGTCCACTACTTCTTTGTTGGGGGTTTCAGGCAAAGCTTTTGTAGCATCTTTGGGACGCCAGACAAGATGTTTCTTAATATGAGTTCTAAAACCCCCTTTTTTCTTTTTTTTCCCCCTGCTATTTAATTGCACATTCCTCTGGCTGGGACCTTTATCTTCAGTTTTCCTTTCCTTGCTTGGATCCCTGTTAACATTGTTTAGATCTGAGTCAATCCCAGGCTGATCAGAAACCAAAAGAGGGGTCTTCTTCTTGTTGCAGTTTTCATCAGAGTGACCAATGCTTTGGCACCGCTTACATCTTAAGGTCTCAACTTCAATTCTTTGAGTCCAGGATCCAAATCTAGTTTTCAATATTATGTGCTCTGGAAACTCCTGATCAATAGCTGAGACAATGCAGAACCGAGCAAAAGCAAGCCTGGATCTATTTCTTGTGGGTCCATCTAACCCAATAGGTGTGCCTAGGGATTTTGCAATATTTAACAGTATTTCATCATCCCATAGATGCAATGGCAGTCCTGGCAGCCTACACCAGATTGGAATGGTGTTTATATTTTCTGTATTTGGATCAAAACCCGGATACCATTTTTTCAAAAAAAGACCCATATTTCCCAGCCACCAGGGGCCACCAAGTAACACCGAATCTAAATCCTCTTGTTGGTTAAATTTAGCCAAGAAAAAACCTTTTGGCATAATGGTAATGCTTAGGGCTCCCTTGGGTTTCCATTTTCTCATAGCCCATTTTCTAATGAAATCAATATTAGGTCTAGAGCCAAGAAACTTACCAACAAGGGAGAGGTTTGTTTTGTTTAAAGCTCTATCAACAAAACCATCTGGGACCCTAAGACAGGTGGCACCCTCTTTGTCCATTTCCCATGTAAACTGTTCAGTGCTTTTCGGACCCACCTTGAGGTTAGGGCTTTGAAAAAGCTTATTCCAAGCCAAAGGTGTGGATCTCAGTATTTCCTCATTTTCTCTGCTAGCCGTCCGATTGCAGTCTGAGATCTGCTTTTCCTCAGTAAGTTTTGTCATATTGCGCAGACTTTCCGCGGCCAGAACTGCAGAGACCGCACTGGCTGTACTTCCCGCTTTTGCGACGTTCTTACCCGTGTCTACAAACGCCCTGCATTGGCTATAGCTCAGCCTTTCCTCAGCATTTTTAACCGTGGTTCGCAGACATTCTGCAGCCAAAGCTGCGGAAACTGCGGAAACCGTGTCCCCGTAGATCTCTCCATCGCTACCCACGAACCGATAAATTCCAATGAATGTATATTACTTGTATTATAATTTTTAGAATGGGCATATGCCCTTTATGATAGGAATAATAAAATTTTCTTTATTTTATAATGTGCACCCATTCTCACATCTTGTTAAAATTGATGGATATTTTTTGCATTGTCTTGTATTGAATGGGAAGATGCCCCTTCTCATTTAGGAATCATAGAAGAATTTCTTGGGTAGATAGGAATAATAGAAGAAGAATAAGAAGAGTATGGATTAAATAGTCTCATAATTTTTAAATAGGTATAAATAGGAATAATAGGAGCAATCTCATAAAATCAGCATTGATTGTATTATAATGTTTAGAATGGGCATATGCATGTTCTCATGCAAACAAAAATTTTCGTTTTGTATTGAATGGGCATCACATTTCTTCCTATTCTCATATAGGATTCATAAAATTACTCACAACTTTTAAATAAGTATTAAAATGACTATGTATTGAAGAATGTGAACATGACCATTCTCATAAAATCAATATTGCTTGTATTAAAACATAAATTTTTCAATTCACGTTCAATGTGCACATCCTCATTCTCCAAAAAAATATTGCCTATATTAGAATGTTTAGAATGGGCATATTCCCTATTATAGTTCACATTCTCAAAAAAAACAATATTTCTTGTATTAGAATGTTAAGAATGGGCATATGCCCTATGTTATATGAATAATTAAATTTACTTTGTTTTAGAATGGCCACCCATTCTCCAACTTGTATAGAGTTTTGAAATTGATTGAGTATTGGGTGATGCCCCTTCTCATTTAGAAATCATACAAGAATTTCTTAGGCAGATAGGAATAGTAGAAGTAGAATACAGATACTAGCATCATTGTTTCGAATGGGCATATGCCCATTCAAATACAAACAAATATGTTTTGTCTTGTATTTGGAATCATTGTTTCCCATGGGCATATGCACATTTTAAAACAAAAAATATGTTTTGTCTTGTATTAAATGGGAAGATTCCCCCTCATAACCATTAAATATGTATTAAAGAGTGGGCAATTGAGAATTTTTGTCTTGTATTGAATAGTCATATTCTCATTCTCACAGTCATTATAGAGGTATCACAAAGATTAAGTTTAATATTGCTAAAATTAGAATATGTAAAAGGGCATATGCATATTCTCTTTAATATTTATTTTAGAATGGGAATTTTCCTATTCTCATAAGGGAATCATTAAAAAAATGTCAATTATTGTTCATACTAGAGATAACTGAAAATATCATAAAAATAATTATAGAGATAACATTATAATATGAAGAATGGGCATATGCATATTCTCTTTATTAGGAATCATAAGAGATAGTCCATTATTGTTCATAAAGATATGTGAATAAGTATAATAAAAATAATAGAGATAATGTTTACTTTGTTTAGCATGGGCACTTACCCAATATCACCGCCTTTTTAGGTGTATCAAATCCAACGTATCACTTCATAATGATTACTTTGATTCCTGCATACCATACGAAAATAATAAATTATATGCATGTCAGTTTAATGAAATGGCATGAATTTTCAACTCGTAATCATGTTGAATTATTATTAAATGAAGATTACAAAATGGTTAACTATCCTTTTTATCTACATAGTACATAATATCAACAAACAAGGTAATAATGCAATCTCTGTTAGAAACTAACTTTTACTACCTAATTTAATAATCGTATAGACAACAAAAAAATCTGATAAGAAAGAAACAAAAGTCACTCATCATCACAATAATCAATATTAAAACAAGGTAATAGTAGCATCTAATAATGATTCAAATGTCAACATTAAATAATATCATTACACAGTCAATATTTTACATAGACAAAATTCATACATCATCACAGAAATTAATAGAGATAAAATTTAATTTTTTCGGAATGGAAAATTCCCCATTATCGCACCCTTTATATAACTCTCAAAATGATTTACTTAAATATTTCTTCCTATATGTGAATGGGCATATTCTCTTTCTCATATATTAATCATAGAATAATAGACATGAAATTGTGTTTGTTGTCAATGACCGATTCACTACCATGTAAGGGGAAATAACTAGATGATATTCTTCATCTCTGATAAAATCACATGAAACAATATAGATGAAATTTAATTTTCTATTGTTCTTCTATGATTCCTATGTGAGAATGGGAATATAGAATGGGCATATGACCATTCTCATATAGGGATCATAGAAGAATAGATATAGAATTTACTACATTCTAAAATGTGAAATATTTTTTCTCTATTATTATGTTATGATTCCTATGTGAGAGTGGGCATATACAATGGGCATATGCCCATTCTCATATAGGAATCATAGAATAATATTAGAGATAAAAATAAAATGTTGCACAATGGGCAATTCTCCACCATGCAAGGGAAAGAAAACCATATGATATTCTTCATCTCAGAATAAATCAATAGAGAAGAGTTAGATAAATTCATTCTTGTGAACGGATTGGTGTTTCTCAAAAATTTACTTGATATATTTTGCTTCACAAGCCAAAACAGTCCAACAAAAGAGAGAACCCAAAATCAAAAGTATAAACAATCAACAATCAAATAGCTCACATGCAAGGAAGTGGTCTAATGAAATAGAGGATCCCAAAGTGAAAAGGAAGAACAAGAAAAATTGGAGAGATCAAAAATATATCATAAATTTTCTTCAAATATTGTGCTTCACAAGATGAAACAATCTAACGAAATGATAAAATTCATGTTCTCATATAGGAATCATAAAATAATAATAGATGTAAAATATAATTTTTTTAGAATGGTAAAGCTTCAAATTCCCAAGAACTCTATCGTCCTTGAAAACATTAATTGCCATTAATATCTCCATTGTGCCACATAGTGACGTGGATTAAATTCCATTAATATCTCCAATTTCCCTCTAACGAGCGGTCAAGAGGTGTTTTAAAACAATTACCTTCAATTAATAAATAAATGGTGGTCAAAAATATATTTGCATGGTGGTCTCGCTCTGTCATGGTCAGAAATAAATATAAATTTTAAACATTTTCATAGCCATGTTTTAGGTTATTTTCATTTAAAATACACCACCAATAATATCACCTTTGTGCCACGTAGTGGCTTGGATTAAGTTCAAATTATATTGCTTGTATTAGAATGTTTAGAATGGGTGTATGCCAACTCTCAATCAAACAAACATTTTGGTCTTGTATTCAATGGGAAGTTTGTTTGTACAAGCAATATTAAACTTAATCATTTTAATATCTCTTCAAAGCTTGTGAGAATGGGCAAAAAAATTAATTTCAATATAACTTGTATTGTATTTAAGTTTAATATTTTGCTTTGAAGGACATTACTTATAAAATTGTTAAAAATCATAAATAAGGCTAGAATATGTATTTTCATTGCAAATTATTTACTAGGTATGTGTGGGAATAACAAATGTTATTTTGGGAAAAAAATTTCTCACAGAAACCTCAGATAAAGTAGGTGTTGGATTTAGCAACGGAGAATCTAGATTGTTATTTGGAAATTGCTTAAGTGTTTGATATTAGGTTTGGTATTAGGTCTGAATATAGGGATCTTTCTTTATGGGTTCAACTAAATATATACCTTGACTATTTTAGCATATAATGTAGGTAGGTTTTCCACTAGTAGATATATGTGCACAAAAATACGTGGTAATTGGATGATCTGCATAAAAAACTATACAAAATATAAATGACATAATCCCATTCTATATTACTCATATAGAATGGGCAGATGCCCACTCTCATTTGTGAATCAAAAAAGAATACCGAATTAAAATTTACTTTGTTTTAAAACATTTCTATGACTCCTATGAGAGGTATTAACATGATTAAATTCAATATTGCCTTTACAAACACACTTTCGATTCTCACAACCCATTCTAAAAATGTTTACAATCATATAAATATATTGTATGATGAGAACTACATAAGGCTTGATCCCTCTCGAGGGTATGTAGTGCATCACTTGGCTCTGTCAGGGATAGTATAACTAGTATAATACAATTATTAATAAGTAAAAAAATAAAAAAATTATGTTTGTATTAGAATGGCCTTTTGCACATTGTAAAGCTTCTTTCACTAGTAATATTTTCTATGTATAAGGGTTGTAAGAATGCACAAGTTCCCATTATAAAATAAAGTAAGGCTATGAGAATGCACATATTTTCATTCTAAAATAAAGTAAATCATGTCTTTATTATCCTTCTATGATTCTTATATGAGAATGGGCATATGCTCCTTCTAAACATCTAGTCTTATTCTACATTTCCTATATGAGACTAGGCCTCTGCTCATTACTGACCATTTTATAATAGACTTTTTTATCATTTTCATATATTAAGCAACATCTTCTTCCTCCGTATTTTTGTATGAGAAAGGACATAATCCCGTTCTATAAAAAATACAAATATAACATGTATTCAATACAAAAAATAAATGTAACATATTTTTAATACCAAATACAAATGTAACATCTATTAAGTGGGATTGTTACGTGATGGAAACCCAAAACCTTCAACAACGCTACTTCATGATTATAATTTTTAATCTCATATTCACTCATACTATCTTTACTACTTGAATAACATAGGTCTTACATTATTATCAAATTTTCACTTAAATTACAACTTAAAGGACACCCATAAGACTCAACAACACTACTACAACATTATCATTTTGTAAGATTTTGAATTTGTGCATAAGAATGAAGTTTCTAATTTATAATTTTCATATAAAGTTATTATTCCACATTTTTTCATCCTTTCCAATAGCATCCCTCATATCATCATTCACCGTCTTGTCCTCTTCTAAGTTGCTGAGGTAAAGCTTAAGCCTACACTTTTTGCTTCCCTTCTCTAGTTGAACTAGCCTCCTCTGAATATCCATAACCATATTTTTAAGCCCAGACAACTCCTCTCTGATGGAATTTTGAGAATTAAAAATTTTCTTCAAGGCCTCAATATATTTTATAAAATTATATACACTATGTCCTCCCAGTTCGTCGATGGAATCAACATCCTTTTCCATCTGTAGAACCATGAGGGATATTTTTCCAATGTCATACTCTAATCCAACTCTACCTTTTCTTTTCCTTTGGAAGGTTCCCCTTTGATATCAAACATAGAATCATTGGTCGTACTATCAATACCCTTCTTATTCTCAATTTATTCATTCATTCCACTAGAGTACAATTATTATCTAGGTCCTCCAAATTTGGCTCCAAAACCTCCCTCTTCATATTACCAATAGCATCTATAGTGTTTATAGGCGGCATAAAAGACTCTTTTATGTCATATGAGCCCAAAGAGGAGGAATCCTCATCATCCTCCTGCTCCATATACTTCTCATCCTTAACATGCTTTACATCATCATTCAACAAGCCCCTAAACTTCTCATATTTGGTGAAATTTGTAGAACCCAAGTGTAAATGCCATCATCAATCCTTGATGAAGAGGTATTTTCAACTTTCCTTTTTGGAAATTATTGATTGATTTTTGCAAGGAACAACCGAGAAAGAAGGGGAAATTATAACGCATACCATGGTGGATATGAATTAACATAGGGAAACGGTGGGCATAAACTAACTTGTACCTACCCTCCAAGGTGATAAATTACATCAAGTATAGGGTGATTTCATTGAAAGGATCAAGTAAATAATCTCTCTCAAAACCTACACAGTGATGTCTTAGTTTTTATTTACCCACCAAAACATTTCTCATCTCCTCATCACATTTTTTCTTTGGACTTTAAATCTCCCTCCTCTCATTGTTCATCCCGAACACTATAACAATTAAATTAGCATAAGTTTTTATATAAAAACCCCTAATACTAGCACAACCATCCTTCCAATCACTAGCAAAATTCTTTCTCAGGGCTTCTTCATGGCCTTTAAAAATTTGAAAGAGAGATGAAATACCTACATTTTCCAACATCATCCAAACTCTTCTACTAATCCCATTGGTTGAATCAGGTTCTAGATGAACTAAATCACCACCCATATATTTTTTCTCTATTAAAATGGCAATAAAACCAACCCAATTCGAAACCTTCTTATTCATTCTAAAACCAATGACCATACTTTATCAAGCCCTTTTCTAGACCAAATTTCCTTTCTAAACCCAACGCAAGAACTTATATCACCCAACCTCTCCAATATTTCCTCGTTACTTCTTACTCTTCGTTATACCCATTACTGATAGAGAATGCTTTTCAATCATTACAATGACACAAGTTCAACCTCTTGAACCTCTGTTTGCAAGGTAAACAACAGCCTTGTTGCCTTCCCTCGTAGCCATGATTATAGGAAATTATTTAAAGGATATTTCCATGGAATTTTCCCATTATTTTTATTTTAATACAATAAAAATTGAACTTAATTATTTTAATAACTCTTTGAACAAAGTGTGAGAATGGGTATTTGGCCATTCTAAATATAATTCAATTTTATCTCTATTTTTCTTTTATGAATCCTATATGAGAACTCGCATTTTCTCATTCAATACACAATTGAACTTGTTAATTAATTTAATAAGTATGAATCTTTGTGATAATGAAGAGCTATTGTCGACATTAAAATTTTCCTCCATAATTTCTATTTTATTAATGTATGTATTAGGAATAGGATGTTGTTAAGTATAATTAGTAAAGGCATCCAATAGAAGATAATGCGTCATTAGTATAGTATAGTGCCACGAATAAAGTAGAGTATGGTAACAGTCAAAGTACAAAAAGAATGTTGTGGTAAAAAGTAAATATTTGTCATAAGTGGTCCAGTAATGTTAAAATGTCAAAGTTGGGGTAAGTAGAGAAGTAGGGTCTACATGATTAGGAATTAGAAATATTATATTTGTAATAAGGATAAAAAGTGATGTCATAAATATTTTGTGTATTTTATTTGTAGAAAAGTTTAAAAAGGTGGAACCCATGTGAGATGATAAGGTTTATCTTATCTTAGAAGATAAGCCTACATGTAAAGGAAAGAGTTTAGGCATGGAATATGATTGGCGGAAGAGATTTCCTATCCTATCTTAGAGATAAGGGTGGATAAGCCTAAATTCCTATAAATAAGAGGCCATCCCCTCTCATTTATCATAATAGAGCAAAGTTGTAATAATTATTTTATGAATAAAGGATTCTTTGTGAAGGTGTGTTAAGGAAGTCATCAAGAGGAGTAATTGTGAAGTTTCTCCCATAACCATTGTTGAATCAAGTGGAGTTGGTAACACTTGGAGTAATTCATGGGTGAGATTGTAATAATTCCATGTTAATAATATATTTTACGATTGTATTTCAGATTTATCATCATTCTTTTTTTGTCATAGTCTATGGTATTCTTGTGTTATGTTTGTTGTTGTGTTTCCAGACTACTACCACCAAACCAAAAGTTGTGCATTACTAAAATAATCATAGCACGAGGAGTTCCCGGTGAAATATTATCAGAGTGTCGGATTTGTGTTCACATTTTGGTTCCATTACTAGGGACCATTCCTCGTTGGTGGATTTTCTGGAGAGATATTCCCACTTAGTCATAAATCAATAGGAGGGTAACCTTGTTTTTATTGTGCCTGTTAGTTACCATGGTAAAGTCACTTTTTACCATGCATAGTATTTACCACAGTAACTTTACTTTTTACCGTGAATAGTATTTACCATAGTAACTTCATTTTTATCATGAATAGTGTTTACCCCAGTAACTTCATTTTTACCGTAAATAGTGTTTACCACAGTAAAGTTATTATTTTTACCGTAGTAAGTCAAAGTAAATGTAAGATTATTGTGGTCATTCCTATTTTACTATAGAAAGGTGTAAAGTCACTTTCTATTGTAGTGAGTCTAATTATTTGTGCACATAAGTCTTACTGATTGTACTTGTGAGTTGGTATTTCATTGTGGTTACATTTAAAAATGGGGAAGATTCTTGTTTTTTCAGCCCAATCTAATGAAGATGTTTCCTCTTTCATTCAAGAGTTTAAACGATCTTACATTTGTAATGGCCTCATAAGAAGGGAACAATGGACTAAATTTTTTCCTACCTTTTTGGATGGTTCAATACTTAGGTGGTTTGAAACACTAGGTGATAATGTGAAAAACTCATGGGATTTATTAACTAAAAGTTTTCTTGAAGAATTTGGTGAACAACAAAAATATGTAGATCTCATGATCGAGATCACAAAGCTATCCCAAGGAGAGAAGGAGAAGATAAGAGATTATCATGCTCGTGTTCTAGAGCTAAGGAAGAAGCTCGATGCCCGAGATCTAGGAAGGAAGGATTAGCGAGATGGGTTGATGAATGGCGTGGATAATCTCCTATGTAAGCACTTCATTTGAGGATGAAGCTAAGATCGACAATGAGTGAAGTATGACCACCCAAAAACCTTGAACAAGCAAAAGAGATTGCAAGAAGGTAAGAAGAAAGCATGGAAGAGGAGCCCAAAGAAATTACTTGCTAAGATAGAGCCTACACCAACACCTTTGGTCCAGAATCCACAACCACTCTCGGTGAGCACAAATCTTTTCCCTAGTACATCTACTGAGTATGAAGATCTGCTCAAGAAGATGGGTCAGTTAACTATTAATCTTCTTCAAGGAAAGGAATTTAGTTCTCAGGGAGGAGATAGAGGTCCAAAAAGAAATATAACTGAAGTTATATGTTATGGTTGTCATAAAAAGGGTCATTATAAGTATAATTGTCTAGATAGAGCTTCTACATCTGGTACAAGAGATAATGATAAAGGAAAAGCACCTGTGAATTCTTTTGATGTAATAGATAGGAGCATAAATAATGAAGCAGATGTGTTTGTAACAAAAAGAAAGAAAGAAAAAGATAACCAAGATGGAAATGATCTAAGAAGATGAAAGGAGAAACTAGTAAGAAACATAGGAGAAGGAAGTTGGGTGTGCGGGATTTTCTAATTTCACGGGGACAAGTACCATACTCCATCTTAGAATATTTGTCCAAAAGGCCTGCAATATTACATATAGTCAACTTCTGGCTATGTCTTCGATAAGAGGTGGAGCTGCAAAGTGGACTCAATGCTCAAAAAGTAAGGAGGTTAAGGTACCTATTTTGGAGGTAGAGGCGGATCCCTACGCTCCACAAGCTGAGGTATTATGTAATGGTATTTAAATTCATGATGTCTTAGTTGATGGAGGTGCTACAATTAATGTAATGATTGAGTCTATAATGAATATGTTGGGTTTAAAAATTGATCACCCCTCAACACTTATGTTAAGGTCATTAAATAAGGGAAAAACTAAACCAAAAGGTGTTGTTTCAAATGTGGCAATATCTATTATGGGTGTTGTATGTGTGGTAGACTTTTAGGTGATGAAAAATGGTACTGTTGCGTACCCAATGTTGTTGGGAAGGCCATGGCTAAGGAGAGTTCATGCAAGAAACTACTGGAATGAAGGCTTCATGACACTTGGACATGGTAGAGAGAGGGTGAAGATAAATGTGATCCCTCGACATCATAAGGTAGAACTTGTGGATTCAAGTGATGAAACTGATGATTAGACATCCTCTGATTACTCTAGTACCAGTGAAGTGGACACAGAAGATGAAGAAAGTGAGGTTGATGTTTCAATCATGGATATCCTTCTAGTCACACCGACTCATGAACCCATAAAATTATCTAAAGAAGAAATTGATGATCGTCTCCAACAAATAAATATTGGTGATGTTGTGATGGAGAGTGAGAAGGAATCCTACCTCCATCTCTTTCGAAAGGTACATACACCTATTCACTTTTGATTACAAGGAACTTTGTCAAGTAAGTTGGGTAGAACATTCTATTGAGCTGGTAGATGGTGTTAAGCCCATAAAGAAAATGCCATATATAATGAATCCTAATTTTTCCAAGACTGTAAAAGAAGAAATAGATAAGTTGCTTGATGCATGATTCATATTTTTGTGGAGAATTCAGAATGGGTTTCTCCCATTGTGATCTCAATAAAAAAGAATGGGAAACTACGCATTTGTGTTGATTATAGGAAGCTCAACAAGGCATCGAAGAAGGATCATTACCCTCTTCCATTCTCAGATCAAATTCTGGGATGAAGTAGCTGGCTAGAGTGTTATAGTTTTGTTGATGGATATAATGGATACAACCAAGTTCGTATAGTAGAGAAAGATCAGCTGAAGACCACGTTCACCACTCCTTGGGGAATGTTTTCTTATAGAGGTATGCCTTTTGGGTTGTGTAATGCTCCGGAAATGTTCCAAAGACACTTGATGAATAAGGTGCTTGAACCCTACATTGGAAAATTCATCGAGTATTTATGGATGATTTTTACATCTATGGGAGCAAGATGGACCACTGCACTTTGATGGAGACAACATTTCAAAGGTTAGATGAAGCATAACCTCAATAAACCCTACAAAGTATGTCTTTGGATGTTCTAAAGGTGTTTTGTTAGGGCATGTTGTATCCAGAGAGATGGTATTGGTGCTGATCTTGATAAAGTTTTAAAAATCAAAGAGTTACCATTTCCTATGAATAGAAGTTGAGATAATTTTTAGGCCATGTGGGTTACTATAGAAGGTTCATTAAGAATTTTTCAAAGATTACACAACCACTAACCCAATACTTGAAGAAGGATGTTACTTATGAACCGGGAAAGAAGGTGCATAAAGCTTTTGAACAACTGAAGGAAGCCCTGGTGTCTTCACCTATTTTAAAGAATCCAGATTGGAGAAAGCCATTCATTGTGTATACTGGATGCTTCGGATGTAGCACTAGGAAGTACTCGAGCCAAAAGGATGAAAATAGGAATGATCATCCAGTTTACTTTGGGAGTAGACAAATGAGCAATGCTGAGGTACATTATATTGTAACAAAAAAATAGGCTCTAACTATCATTTTTGTTGTAAAGAAGTTTAGAAATTACTTGCTATGGCAGAAATTTATAGTTGTAACAGATCATCAGGCTCTAAAATATATTGTAAATAATCCTAACCCATCAAGGAGGATAGCAAGATGGATAATTTTGTTACAAGAATTTGAATTTGATATTATAGATAGGCCAGGAAAGAAGCATGTCAATGCAAATGCACTCTCTCGAGCCTATGATGGTTTAGGTTCATCTTGTGATGATGATGATTTCCCAGATGCAACATTGTTATCCCTTGACACAATCCCTAGTGAATACATAGATATTTTGAATTATCTAATGAATTCAAGTTTCCTGATGGTACCAATACAAAGACTAAGAGGAAGATTACTCAAGCCAGTCGTCCATATTCTATTCTGCATGGAGTATTATTTCGAATAGGACCTGATGGACAGTATAAGAGGGTAGTTGGATGTGATCAAGGGAAGGAGCTGATAGAAGAATTCCACAATGGTACATGTGGAGGAAACTTCTCTGGACAACTTACAGTAAGAAGGATCTTGGATGTAGGTTATCACTGGCCCACTCTTTTTAGAGATTGTTATAATTATTGTAAGACATGTGATATTTTCAAACACATGGTAACCGTAAGACTTCATCAGCTCCATTATGCCCTATTCTTCCACTTGGTCCCTTTGAAAAGTGGGGAATATATATTGTAGGTCCACTTCCAACTACCCCATGCCAAAATAAGTATATTGTAGTTGCCACAAATTATTTAACCAAGTGGGTTGAAGCTAGGCCATTGAAAATAGCTTCCATGGATGAAGTGGCAAGGTTCATATATGAACGCATTTTCACTAGATTTGGTTGCCCATTAGAAATTGTAACAGATCAAGGAAGGAACTTCATTAATTAGGTGGTAGAAGCCCTAGTCAAGCAAGTTTTCTATTAAGCACGAAAGGTAACAACATACAAGCCAAGCACAAATGGATAGGTGGAACGAAAAATTTTTGTGTTGTGTCAAATTCTAGCAAAAGATGCAGCCTTGCAGGTACATAAGTGGGATAAAAGGATTCATGTAACATTGTGGGCATATAGGGCAACATCAAATTCAGCAACAGGATACTCCCCATTTCAATTGGCTTATGGCATTGATCCAGTTCTTCCTATTGAGTTTGATATTCCCACTGTGAGAGTTATGAAAAATGAAAGGATGGATGAAAGTGATTCAGTAAAAGAAAGGTTGGTGCATCTTCATTTGCTAGAGGAAATGAGGGAAATAGCAAAGGATATAATCTATAAGAAGAAAATGAACCAGAAGAAATACTTTGATCAAAAGATCCGTTGGTCTCCATTTCATGTGAATGACTTGGTTCTAGTATGTGATTCCAGATATCAAAAAAAAGGTAGAGAAAATTTCTTCCCAAATGGATAGGGCCCTACAAAATAGCAGCTATGCATGAAAATGGTACCTATCATCGGAGGAATTGGATGATACTCCCATTACAAAATGGGTCAACCATGACAATTTAAAGATTTTCCAGGCACCGACTTGAAATGTCCATAAGAGTCTACTCAGGGACGGAGTAGAAGCTAGGAAGGGGAAAATGTCGACATTAAAATTTTCCTCTATAATTTCTATTTTATTAATGTATGTATTAGGAATAGGATGTTGTTAAGTATAATTAGTAGTGGCATCCAATAGAAGATAACGGCACCCTCGATAAAGTTCCACCAATAAAGAAGAGTATGGTAATAGTTAAAGTACAAAAGGAATGTTGTGGAAAAAGTAAATATTTGTTGTAAGTGGTCCGGTAATGTTAAAATGTCAAAGTTGGGGTAAGTAGAGAAGTAGGGTCTACATGATTAGGAATTAGAAATGATATATTTGTAATAAGGACAAGGAGTGATGTCATTTATATTTTTGTATTTTATTTGTAGAAAAGTCTAAAAGTTGGAACCTATGTGAGATGATAAGGTTTATCTTATCTTAGAAGATAAGCCTACATGTAAAGGAAAGAGTTTAGGCATGGAATATGATTGGCGGGAAGAGATTTCCTATCCTATCTTAGAGATAGGGTGGATAAGCCTGAATTCCTATAAATATAGAGACCATCCCCTCTCATTTATCATAGAGCAAAGTTGTAATAATTATTTTATGAATAAAGGATTCTTTGTGAAGGTGTGTTAAGGAAGTCATCAAGAGGAGTAATTGTGAAGTTTCTCCCATAACCATTGTTGGAATCAAGTGGAGTTGGTAACACTTGGAGTAATTCATGGGTGAGATTATAATAATTCCATGTTAATAATATATTCTATAGTTGTATTTTAGATTTGTCATCAATCTTTTTTTGTCATAGTCTGTGGTATTCTTGTGTTATGTTTGTTGTTGTGTTTCTAGATTACTACCACCAAACCAAAAGTTGTGCATTACTAAAATAATCATAGCATGAGGAGTTCCCGATGAAATATTATCGAGTTCGATTCATGTTCACACTACGCATTCTAAAATAAATTGAATTTTCTCTATTTTTCCTAAGATATGATTTGAATATGAGAATAGGCAATTTCCCATTCAAAAACAAATTAAATTTAAGCTTTATTCAATGACCGTAGGTATTTACCCATTCAAGTTAAAAAAATTATTTGTATGAGAATGGACATATGCCCATTCTAATCATTGCAATACAAGAAATATTGAACTTGATCATTACTAATGGGAAAAGTAATAGGATATAAGAGTGAAAAGAAATGGTCAATCTAATACAATAATTATTTAACTTAATCAATTTAAAAATGGTATGAAGGTTGTCGAATGAGAAACTTTCCATTTTAAAATGAATTAGATTTTATCTATATTCTTCTTTTATGATTCCTATATGGGATTGGGTAGTTGTTCATTCGATACAAGATTGAACATAATCATTTTAATACCTATGAAGGTTGTGATTATGGGGAACTACCCATTCAAAAATAAAGTAAATTTGATCTATTTTCTTATATGATTCCTATATGATAATGGGCAACTTCCCATTCTAAAAAAATAAATTTTATCTATATTCTTCATATAGGATTTGTATATGACAATGGGCATCTTTCCATTCA
This sequence comes from Taxus wallichiana var. yunnanensis, assembly GCA_018340775.1. Taxonomy (NCBI): domain Eukaryota; kingdom Viridiplantae; phylum Streptophyta; class Pinopsida; order Cupressales; family Taxaceae; genus Taxus; species Taxus wallichiana. Next base: position 61,362,324 of record CM031237.1, on the reverse strand, counting down.
ATATAAGAAATAAATTCTTGTTTATATGTATAAGGGAATAAAATACTTCTAAACATTCTAATATAAGCAATATTGAACTTAAACATTTTAATATCGACCATTGAATGGAAGATAAAAAAGTTTGTTTGTATGAGAATGGATGTATGCCAAGTATAATAATTATAATATAAGAAATATTGAACTTATTCTTTTCAATAAATCTATGAAGGATGTGAGAATGGGCATTTATCCATTATAAAATAAGCTAGATGTAGTCATTTTTATACCCTTAGACCATTAGTCTAATCCCATGCGCGTTGGCCTATCACCCAATAGGTGCTCGGCGCTCACCCGAGGCACGCGTGGGCACCGAGTCTCTCCTTTATATGAGTCTTGTGAGAATACATCATCTTATGATAGATATTCAAATGCAAGTGAATAGAAAAGAACCATGCATCATTTTCAGAACCTAGGACAATTGGTCATCTCATTGCAAAAAGAAATAACAAACAACATATAGAAATGGTTCATACATAAAGGAAATGTACAAGGATTATACTCATGAACACATATATGATTCAAAACAAATCCTTATATTCATATTAATACGTTCAATAACCACATTACATCCCTTGAAGTCATAACAAACCCTCATATAAAAATTACGAGCCAAGTCATGCATCAGAACTACATTATGTCCCTCTCATTACAAAGAATAATGTAGACCCATCCCTCTAAATATGCCATCACTCCTAAATTTTCTCTAATCCTATCCCATAGAATTCTTAAGTACATTTCTGAGAGCTTCGCCTCTCTTCCACCAATCTATCACACTAATCACTCTCTATCTTTTATGTCATTCACTCTTCTCCACCTCCTTTACATTTGTCCATGCACCTCTATATATAGATTTTCCACCTTCATTGCCATTCCTTTTGAGGTAACAGATCAGATTCCAAGTGTCCAATTGGTCCTCTCAATGGAGCATACCTTCTTTGATCCGAGCTCTCCATTTTGTGTAATGATGTTCTTTTGCAACCTTCCATCGCATGTATGGAATATTCCCGACTTTTTGATCTTACGGTCATCGGGATGGCACCTTATCCACTTCACATGTTAGATGGGTCACACTTTTCTCATGTGTTACATGTGACACTAAATATGGCTAATTCCTCAAACCTATCTTGCCTTACGCACACACCATGTGTTTTGCAAAACCCTACCGAACCCTTCCCTACATGCTTTCTACACCGCACACCCATGCAAATTCTTGTACTTAGCCAATATTCGGGGCCCAACACTAGATTTTATCTCTTTTATTTTTTTATGATTCCAATTTTGAGTAGGGAATTTTCTCAATAGATACATCATTAAACTTAATAATTTTAATTCCTATTTGATAATTATTAAGTTTAATATTTCTTAACTCAACATGTGAGCTCTCTTTCCCAACTCGGCAAGTCAAGCTCACTATCCCGATCAGTAGGTCAGCCCCGACCCGGCTTAGTTGGTCAAATCATCTACTTATCTCGATAGGCTAGCTCAACCACTAGTTCGGTAGATCGGTTCACCTGCCCAACTTGGAATGTCAACTCACTTGTTGAGCTCATCGAGTCATCTTCTCCTTGAAGCTCAATGAGTCAACTCACCTACAAATCTTAGTAAGTCAGCTCGCTTTCCAACCTTGGTGGGTTGGATCACCTTAGAGCTCACACCGATCAGGCTCACCACCTAGCTCGTCTGTGCGGCTCACCCGCCCATCTGGTCTTATGCATCTAGGCCACCCGGTTTAGAAAATAAGTAACAATGCTTACGTGGTAACCCCACACTATATTTTGGTAATAACAAAACAATTAACTCCCTGTCTTAGAATGAAGGATTGGAAGTGGTTTTTTAGAATCAAAAACATTTTTTTGCAAGGGAATGATCTTGTTCAAACTCTGAAACATGCAAGAAACGGTCATATTTAGAGGCATCCTTTTATAACTATAGAGGATAATACTATGCAAGTATTTCAAAATATTGAAGTGATATTATTAAAACACATATCAATAATACAAAATATCAAAAATATGACATTATCTTTATACCCATATCATAATACAAGAGAAATAAAGAATAATAATATTCTTCATCTCATAATAAATCAACAAATAAGACTTAGAAGTGTCTCTAAAACTTATCTTCAATTTAAAAAATAAGTAAAAAATTTCTTCACTATAAAAATGTAAATTCTTCTTCTAATAATGAATCATTCTCGGCCTACGGAACTCGCCCGCAAAGGTAAAAAAATTAATGTCACCCGTGGTAATACCACTCGGTAGTTTGGTAAAATAATAATAAATAACTCCCAGTTAGAAACTATGATTTGATTAACAACTACGCATGTATTTCAAAAAATTAAAGAGATATTCTTAATACCTATATCAAAAATATAGAAGATCAAAAAAAGAGCATTATCTTTAAACCGTAATGGAATATAAGGAAAGAAAACAAACTAATATTGTTCATCTCATAATAATTCAATAGAGAAGATTTATAATAATAAATGTCTCAAATTTTCTTCAAATCTTGTGCGTCACATGTCGAATCGGTCTTAAGAAACTCGAGGGAGTATAAAGCGGTAAGGGTCGAAAAAATTTTATTGAAGATAACGAACAATATCTCAAAAATATTCTTCAAATATTCTACTTAATATAAAAAAATAGTCTAACAAAATGGGCAACCCAAAGCGGTAGGACAAACAAAAAAATGGAAAATGGATGAAAAAGAAAGAAGATTGGATGAACAAGAAAGAGATAGCTTCGCCAACCCATGGTGAACCTTGCAATTCCCAAGACCTGTCCCATCATCGAAAATAGTAACCACTGTCATTCTCTCTATAGTGCCATGAAGTGGTGTGAATTAATTGCCATTAATTTCACCAATTTCCTCAATGGGTGGTCGAAGATGTTTTTTACAAACAATTACCTTAAATTAATAAAAAAGCAGTTACCTTAAATTAATAAAAATTTAAAGGTGGAAAATAATTTATTTGCAATTAATGGTCTCACTATTTTATGGTAAAAACAATATAATTATTAAAAATATGGTAGCCATGATTTAGGTTTAATAATTGCACTTAAATAAAATTAAAATTTTCAAAAAAATTCATAGCCATGTTTTAGGTTTATTGCATATAAAATAAAATATGGATTTCAAACTTTATCATAGTCATGATTTAGGTTATTTACATTTAAAATAAAATATAATTTTAAAACATTATCATAGTCATGTTTTAGGTTATTTTTGCATTTGAAATTAATTGATACGAAATTATACTAGAGAGGGGATAGTTAGCGCAACTATATATGATGTGTGGTTTTCACGAAATCACTCAAATGTTGAATCGTTTAGTTGCTTGAACCACTACTGAACTCTAGATGGGAATTTCAACTTAAATAGAAAGAAGGGATGGGCGGATCAATCCAAAATATATATTATTATTTCTTCATTGATTACAAAGGACAATCCTATTATTTAGTACTAATACCATATTTCATGTATCTAAGTTTTTGCTTATTTGGATTTTTGTCACAATTAACCTTGAGTTGTATTTTTAATATATTTTGATAGGTTTTGCAATATATATCAAGTTTCCTTATAAATATATTGAATGTACTTGAAAATAATTACATCTCCCATAATTTTTTTGTTAAAATCACTATACTATAATATGCTTGTGAAGATGATAAAAACTATATAAATTATAGTAATCACATCAAAGGTTAATATTAGATGTTCTAAATAATGAGATAGTACCTTGGAAGAACATTTAGAGAAATTAGTTTTTATTCCTTTTTGAGAAAAAAATATTATTATCTTGAGGCAATACACATAGACAGAATGGGCATATGTCCATTCTCATTTAAACAAACATTTTTATCTTGTGTTGAATGGGCATATAACTATTCTCATATAATAATCATAGAAGAAAAATAGAGGTATTATCTTGAGGCAATACGGGGAAGAATGGGCATATGTCCATTCTCACACAAATAAACATTTTTATGTTGTATTGAATGGGAATATTCCCATTCTCATATAAGAATCATAGAAGAAAAATAGAGGTAATATTTAATTTTTTTCTAGAATGGACAGTTGCCCATTCTCACATCCTTTATAGTGATATTAAAATGATTAAGTTAAATATTGCTTCAATAAGTTAGAAGGGTTAGAATAGGCATATGACCATTCTCATACAAACAAAGAATTTTATTATTGTGATGAGAATGGGGATATTCCATTTCTCATACAAACAAATATTTTTATCATTGTGATGAGAATGGGCATATGCCCATTCTCATAAACTAAATATAGAAAGAAAGAAAAATTATCCTACGTGAAACATAAAGAATGAATGACAATTAGATCCTTTTATGAGAATGTTTAAAATGGAAAAATGCCCATTCTCATAGTTAGTGAATATGGGAACTATGAGGAATTCTTGTAAAAGTAATTTATGCTATGTTAATATGATGAAGATATTTGGATGAAGTGGTTAGAAATCAATTTTCTAATTAAATTCCATTTAACCTCTATTTATTTATTTATCATAATTCAAATTCAACCTCCTCTATTTATTTATCATCAATTAAATTCAAATGAGTCAATTCCAATCATAGTTTGGAAATCATGTTATAAATATATTCATGTCAATTTTAATTATGTATAATTTTAAGTATTTCCAAACCTTCTTGAATTATAGAATTTCACATCTCATGTGTTATGTGTCTTCAATATACTTATGGTTGTACATACATGATAATTTTTAATTTATTTTATGCAATGGTTTAATATATTTTCCATCATCTCACAAAATTTGTATGTTATGTTGTTATAGCAGGTAGGGGATTTAACATTTGTATAGGATGATCATGTGGACATGTTTTCAAAACAAACCAAAGTTCTGACAAAGGGAAGAGTATATCCAAGTAGGAAGACACTTTGCATTGCAAAGATGTGGGAAGAGGAATTTTTTTGTCATTGTTAACACAATATTGGATGGAAGAGTAAAATTTCCTTTCTCAGTTAATGAATTTGAAACCTTGGCGGATGTCGAAAAAGGATCCTACATTTCTTGGGAAGAGACTAAATTTTAAAAGCATGAAGATTCATCCTTTCCCCCATTCGAGAAGTGAAAACATTTTAAGTGGTTCAAGGATTACAATGCGAGATAGTGACAAATATTGTAGTGATGACACTAAAAGCAATATCAATACAGGTCCTAAAGATAGAATAGATTTTGTCATAAACAATTTCATTCTTAAACACGAGATCTTGTAGAAAAGATGATGACATAGCCATAGGTTTTATAAATCATGTACTAAAAGATCATGAAATTGATGAAGAGAGGTTGGGTCCTTTGAATTTTGGTGTATGGATAGAAAATGTGGTAAATATGTGTTTTGATTGCTCATACTTGTTATAACCTAATAAATAAATTATTTTTCAATAAAAAAATTAATTTTCACTTGAAACAAGAAGTTCCCTTATGATTAAGCAAGGGAGTGATCAATTGGATTTTCTGCACCTTGTACACGTGATCAACACAATTTGAATTTTAAGGGAGTTGTTAAAAATTAATCCATTCTTTGCTTGATTGAGTGCAAATTTTTTGTAGAGGGAACAATTACAAACATAGTTGATGGATACATGGAAAATTTTAATAGATTAGATGCCAATAACTTTAGTGTGCATATTAATAGAGTATTTAACCCTCCACATAAAGGATTCTCCCTATCTGAAGGATCTCTCATACAATAGAATACTATGAAATTGGTTTACATAAACAGTTCTCAGATGAATATGATATTCAATGAAGTCCCAAAACAATTTGAGGTCATCATGTGGGATGCTTTAGAAGAGTGAAAACCTCATTTTTTTATCTAATTTCATATGATTCCACTAATCACAATAAATCCAAAAGAGTGATAAAAAGATCTTATAATGCTACAAAATATCTGAAGTTGGATACCCCTCAAGCCAATCCATCAAATTGAAATTCTTATGAGGATATAAAATGGTCAATATTTTTAGAAGAAGTGGAAAATGCAGAGTTTAGTTGTTACAAATATAATTGTCTCCAAAAAATACCTCTTGCTTCAATTTGAATTAAAAATTTGTGGCACACAACTAGATCCTTGAATGAAGTTGACAGAAAAAAATAAACATTGTGTTTAATGCATTAATAACAAATGACATCTTGATGTTGGTAAGAAATCTATAGAGATACATAAAATGAGATTTGATGGGATGGATGTTTGTCATAATACATGGCACAAAGTATATGGGTACCCAATGAGTTCCTTCTCTAAACATAAATCTGAAAGGATAAGTGGAAATAGGCTTGCAGTGAATGGAAACAATGGAAAAGAGAAACAAAGGTCAAACACAGCTACAAAAATTTCTTGCATATCAAGAATTGTTGAGATAAATTCATATATCTCTCCACATATTACTCAATCTATAGGACAGGATGGAGTAAAATTTCCCCAAAGGTTTCTTCCTTCTTTCTGTACCCAAAATATGCTACAAAAAAATGCAATGAGGATCTTGAATTCTTAAAACTTCCTCGAGTGTCGCGATCAAGCTTCAATAACATAATGCACAAAAAAATTCCACATGTTTCCGTTGCAAAAAATAATTTTTTTGCCAATTGTGATGACTACATAGATTTTTCAACAAACTTAGAGCCATCACACACCTATAATCACTCATAAATATTGAGGAGGAACAAATATGGCACAATGAATATATTCAAATTTGTGAAACTTAATATTCCTACATATTGCATTCGGAAGAGAAACCTCATGGATTCTTGAGCATTGTGCATGATTAAATGGATAAAATGAAAACTTCAATACCAAGAATGGGTAAAAAAGTAAATTAAATATGTAATGTTGTGAACCTACTAGTTACTTTGACTGGTATGCTCACATGGACACAAGACAAGGGGTTTCAGCCATTTTAGTACGCCATCTATTGAACATGGAGAAAACTATATAGTCACATCATTATCTTTGTATCTCAGGAATCTTGAAAAACCTATAATTGATGAGTGTGGATACTTTTATATCATTATGGATCATCCAAAAAACCATTGCATGATTCATTATTACAAAATGATATTTATGAAAGATGTAAAGGTACAAGGAAGTATTTGACTATTCAAAATCAATTAGTGTTGCTTAGTGTGAATCTTCTTTCATAAAGCAACCAATGATCCTATACTTTTAATTGGATAATGTTTCAAGTTATAACAAAAATCATACATTATTTTCATTTACATCACTATTGATAGAAAAATGTATTCAACATTGTGTATGTAAGCTTCCTTCCAGTGGGACACACCTATGAGGATATAGATGGGTCTTTTGGAAGATTAGCAGCATCATTACATAAAGTAGACACATTTTCTTTGCCACATATCATGGACTCTTATAAAACATTACAAGAAGGGTTAAGTACATTCACTCATTATCTTATTGAGGAAGTGTACAACATCAAGAATTTTGGAGCCATTCTTATTGGACATAAATCATAAGATAGTGTGTATTAGCAAACTGAATATGTTTAGATTCCATGTTGTGGATGGCATACCAGTGATGGAGTACAAAGAAACATTAAAGGATCGACAATGGTCTTGTTCTATGCATATATGGCGTAGAAAGGATAATGGTGAACCAATCTTTTTAGAAGGGCAGCCTCCTTTGGCACCTTTCAAGGAACTCAAAGAAATGGAAGATCTAAATAGGGGAATAAAATCATATATTGAGAATTGGGAGAAAATTTTAACATGAGAAGGTAGTGAATATTGTCTTCCAAAGATCGCATGTTGGGAAAATGTTTTACTTTCTTTGGATAGACCATTTGTAAATTGTAGCAGGAGGTCAGATTTTTTTTTGGCTAAAAACAATACAGGAGAAAGACATCTATGAAAAAGTAACATGAGCCAAACATATTCACAAAGAAGAATACATTAGTCAATATATCCCAAGTAATAATGATATTGATGTTTTCTGTTTTTGGAAGAACCACCAATAATTTAATCTGTTGAAGGATGTGTTCAAGGGACAAATGCTACTTATATGGTCAGAAGAATGATAATGAAAATATATGGATGGGGAGAGAAGATGGGGATATTTTCCTTCAACAAGAAGGAAATGATGTAATTAAAAATCTGAGAGTTCAATATTGGAAAGCTACTAGGAGAGGAGAAGGTACAATATTATATCGGGATTGTTTAAAGCCAATTAAAACATGGACCGTATCAAAAAAACCTAAAGTAGATATCAATGTGGATAGCATCATCTAGGAATGGACACCAAACAAAAATTGGCAAAGTGGATCCATAAAGATACCGATAAAGGACATGTGGCCATTAAATCATACCTTGAACTACTTGAACAAGATAAGGAATGTTGACTTAGAGAAACTATTGAAGATCATAAATTTGTATGTGAAATCATCTTGGCCCAGGATGTGGGTTTTTAAAAAAATATTCTAAACCTTGGTCCTATAAACTTTACATTTGTACTATTATTTTATAATTAAATGAAATATTGAGTATTATATTACTTTGGAATATTTTTTCATAATATAATTCTATAAAACATTGTGTTTGCTTATGGAACTCTTGAATATTATTAATGTATTATTAATAATATGATTTCCACCATGTAATTAATTTAATTTGAAAAAAACTTAATTATGCTCTAAGTAAGTTTACAGGGAGTTAGATCTTGTGATTTAAAGGGAATTGGATGTGATTTACAAGGAATTCATTTCAAAATATTAATGCTTTGGATTTTTCTAGGAATTAGTCTTGATTTATGCATTCATTACAACCAAAAAATTATATGGTCTTTTCCTAAAGCTATGTACATGAGTCTAGATAACTTATTGTTTAATTTTTCTAAAACTTTATAAAATGCAAACCTTTCTAAAGTCTAAATACTAAATTACATGCATATTATCCCCTAATTTTTGAATGCAAAACTATAGTAATGGCGCAAAGCAAGATATATTATTTAATGCTCTCAACAAGAGTTTTTGGCAATGCACCATGACTTAAACTACTGTCTGTCAAGATATAAATTTTCAAAATAGGTCAAAATCCCTCATATATGAATTATAGAAGAAGAATAAATATAAAGTTAATACACATAAAAAGAATTAGGAACATACTTGTACCATGAGTATGGTGAGAATGGGAATATTTCCATTCTCATAGAGTCAATAGTTGATTCTTATTTCATACAAAATGTACCCATATCACATTTTTTAATTTTCAAAAGAGGTCAAAATGCCTCATATAGGAATCATAGAAAAAAATGAGATAAAATAGATACACATAAAAGAATTAGGAACATAGTTGTATTATGAGTGTGTTGAGAATGGGCATATTCCCATTCTCATAAAATCAATATAGAATTAGGAACATACTTGTATGGCATAGTGTAAATATTGGAATCTGATATTACACTACTTAAATTCCAATAATAAACATATTGGAATATGATATCACACTAGATAAAAACCAAAATAGGCGAGTCTAGAAATCCAATTTCAATAATTATAAAACCAAAAATAATAATACTATAAATCTAGATTCTTAGTAAAATGTCCATATTTAATAAAATTATGGTTATAAGAACAATACCTCAAATATCAAATATATTCCCACAACACAAAGTTTGCAATCGATTATCTATTATATTCTTGATGATAAAAAGGAAACATAAAGTCTTTTTTTCAAATATAACCTCTATGTCATATCAAAAACATCCAACCCTTTAAAATTCCACAGCATCTCACATGTATATAGAAGGGAAGGAGAGGAATAAGGAAATAGTTGGAACAACATACTAAAATGAGTAAATATGAGCAATAATTTCATTTGACTAGTTTTTTCATATAGATCAAGTCAATATTTGCAAATTCATAGGATATCAAAACAATTTTGAAAAAGACATGTCGAATGGAAAACAAAATGACATGATAATCCCATCATTAGAACTTATATTTTTCCTATCCGATCAGCTTTCCTAGTAATTATGAAACTTTTTGATCAACTCCTAAGATTCTTTGTTGCCTTGTCCATAGGAGTAGTGATTCAAACCTCACAAGTTTCATACATATTTCCAATACTCCCCAAAATCCTCTGATACTTCTTGATATACTTGGCCAAATTTCTCAAAAACTTTCCACAAGAGAATCAACTTGTCAATAGTTGTCAGACCAAATTTTCCCCTACTAAATATTCCTTCTCAACTAACTCCTAAAATTCCTTATATAGATCATCTGTAGGTAGAATATTTAGGCCATCATCTAAAAATTTTACAAGGATTTATTATAATTCCCATTGATATCATTGCTAGTATCCACTACTTAATCCTTTGATTTGTAGTTTGTTATAAGCCTCTTTAAGGATTTTGACTTGAAATTCAATTTCCTTGCAAAAATCAAAATGCTTGTCGGCATCTGGCACTATTCCCTCCTTAATCAAGGTCTCTAAATGAATCTTTTAAGCTCACTAAGAGCTTCCAAAGTTAGATCTAAATTACCATTTTCTTCATAAGTTCCTCATTTAACTTATCAACATCTTTCCTGGCCTTTTCAAGAGCATTGAAAGTATTCACTGCATCATTAATAATCCTTTTTCCCTGAACAAGAAGATGTTGAATCCATTCATCAACAGCCCTACCCTTCTCATTAACTTTCTCCATCTTAGGTGCTCTTGAAGAGAAATCAAAACAGAGATAGGAGTAGGGGTAGGAGATGAGATCTGAATCTATGTAGGCTTGGAAATTTTGAGTAACACCTCCATCAATTGTTCAAATTTATCTTTAAATTCATCACTCGAGATCTCAATTTCCTTGTGCTTCTTACAAATATTATCCATGATACTCTGCATCCTGTTGATCACCTTAGGCAATAACCCTCCCAATATCAACCCTTGTAATTTGATAGTCCACAACTATAATGTATTCTTTCATTTCATCTACTACGAGCATGGAAATATCTACAAATGTTTTACCTAACACATCAACTGAGATTCGTGAGATGGTCTTTAGATGCTTGACTAATCTAGAAGGTGTTAAATTAAATGAACTAAACTAAAAATCCTTAGGTAGAACAAGTGTTTTCCTCTTCTTCAAAGTCTAAATATCTAACCACGACGGAACCAAGTAGAAGGTGCCTCTAGGAGGGGACTAAAATCATCTCTAAAGAAGTTGGAGGAGAGAAAAGTAGAAACCAAGGATGGAGGAGTGGAGGTAATGGTGGCAACAATATCAGAAGAAACTAGAGGAGAAAGGGGGATGGAAATTGAAATTCCACAAGAAACATGTGTAAATCCTAAAGTCAATCCTATTCCACTCGAAAGAGGGGATAATGATGAGAAAATTATTTCCATGGAAGATACAAGTGAAAATGATGGAAATGGGGTGAGGAAGGAAAATGAGGGAGAGAGGAATTGGAAGGGGTACCTTTGATTGTTGAGTTAATACATGAATAGAGGACGTATCGAAGAGTGGAAGAGGAAATAGGATGGTCGACTAAAATGCTCACTTTGGAACCTCCTTAGTGATTTATGGAGAACAAGAATCATGAATCGTAACTAATTTAGAAGGCGTATTAGATGACAAAGGATGGCACTTACTTCCACCATGAATAAACTTAAATTTTACCTTTTTAGGTGGGCTTGCACCTTTATCCTTTTCTTCATGCGAGGGGCCCATGTCTGATGTTGATGTGATAGGTAGCTTTGGAAAATTAGATTCCTTGGGTTGAACAACCCATGAATATAATCATGCATTCATGTGAACGAGGGTTTGAGAAGATCTCTTTTGTATAGATGTTGATTTCTTGACTAACCATTCAATTTCTTGGAATTTGGTGTTGTCTCCATTATTTTCTCATACATAGTTTCTAAAAATCTTTCATTTTCAACTACATCCTCGAAACATCAATGAGATTTAACCTTCATATCTCATCCAAATTCAACTTTGATATTATCTTTTCTTATAATTATAAATTCATTTCTTAGATCAATCCAAATGTCTTGATGTCCGAACATGAAGTTTCAAAGTTTCTTGAGCCTTAATAACACCTCGATAATCAAAGCATGGCCTTTACTTCATGATCTTCTTAAACTTATCCTGTAACTCAAAGATTACATTCTTTTCCATGATCACAGAGGAGAATGTATATCTCCCAATGGATATATGAAATGAAATGGAAACTTTGTGCTTTCTTTGTTAGAACTTATGGAAATCCAAGAGTTGTCGGACCAATTCTGTAAGAATCCACTTGTTTCTCGGACATCGAGAAGATGTATAGGTGATCCTTGAAATATTGCAACTTTTAAATATGTAAACTTCTTGAATTTCAAAAATATGTAACCCCAATTCGATACCTCATTCCAAGTATCATCTAAGACTATTCACTTTATAATACCAGGCTCCAATCTACAGATAATCTCATAGAAAAAGGCATCATTAACCCTTCTGAAATGTTCCACGATTCCTTTTAAGGATAATTGGGGATAAAACTTATAAATGTGATCAATGGACTTATTACCCTTTGAATCCAACCCATGATAATTCCTCATTCTGTTGCGACGTAAGTAACATAAGACATCATGTAAAACTTACCCATGGATAGGACTACTTTCATTTGGGTATCAATAGTGTCACTAATAAATGTTCCCAATCAAAATATTGATCTTTATTTTTATGATGGTGATGAAATGATACATCCATCCATGAAACTCCTTGACATCAAGGATCCCAAATACTCTATTGAGAATCGTGATAATATCACTAATCTCTAAAATAAATTCACTACTTGGGACCATCTTTGGAAACCTAGATACAACAGGCTTAGGTTTAATTAGGAACTTTTTGTTCACATATTTAACACAATTATCCAAATCACTATCTTAGGCTTATTGAGTCGATTGAATATTTTTCCTAACATATTCGTCAAAATTAGGAAGCTTAAGGATTTAATCAAAATAATCAATATCATCTTGACAACTTTCTTCCACTTGTTTTCAAATTGACCTTGAGTTTAATTCATAATGACATGAGAGAATAAATTTAGGACATTGAGTAGAAATGAGAAAAGTAATAGCCAAAGGTGATCCACTTGCAGAGATTGCATCCATGAAGTTTGTGAAGAACTCTACACTTTTCCCCAAAATTCATCCATGTCCACATGTCCTAACTTTGTATCTATAATATCAAAATTGAACTCAATACTAGAAGGGGCATAATACCCTGATACTTGTACTTCATTTTTAGGTCCTGTTGGTGTCGAATCATAGCACCCACAGGACTCTGCAGCGTGATTGGTTGAGACTCTTAGTGCGGTTGCACAACATGGAGCTTTTCCCAGTGTGGGACCTCGCGAAATCGGAAAAGCTCTCCGGATGAAGGCAGGTTCCTATTCCTCTGTTCAGATGCACACATAAAAATGCGAGAGGTCTACTCAAAACCTAATCTAATTTTCCAAGGAGACGGGGTAAGAAGATGCATAAAAATAATCCTAAACTAACAAAGGTGATGCACCGAGGAATGAAGAACAAGCTGTCTTGCAAAAACACAAACTATTAAAATGCGATGCAAGATCATGCACAGAGATAGCAATTTGCGGTGAAAGATCAAGAAGATGCAAATAAACACGAGAGAGGGTTGATAATCATCCACGAGACATACATTATTTTCTCCAAATATTGATACAATAAACCACAAAATGCCAAGAGACAAGGTTGCATTACAGGTTTTAGATAGGAGGTTTGAACTCCACAAATTCACTGCCAAAGAGAGAAGAAGGAGGGAAAACAAGAATTTCCAACCCTTTAGAAAGAAGCCCCTCCTTACAATTTATAGGAAGAATGAGAGAGAAAAGAGAGAGAAATCCAAACTACCCCAACCACCTCTAGGTTGCATTTAATTCATCTCATTATGGTGGTAGGTGAGAACCCTAGTGACCCCCGAAAGTGGCTAACTATATTTTTAATTTTTAAGAATTTTTCTCACCCAATTAAAGATATCTAGTTGTAGTTGGATAGAGGACCTCGTAAGCTTTCCGGAAAGTCCAACCTTACATGAATCCAAGCTCCCAGTCAAAAGTTATGGCCATCATCTGCGCCGAGTCAGCTTCTGTCGGTGCTCAAAATGTTGCGCCTCCTGAAGGTGCGCCATAGGCGCATCCGTGTGTGTGTCGACATCCTCTTACATGCGCCAAGGTGCAACTTTTGCCCTGTTAACACTCATTTTCGTGTGCCATTTCCGTGCGCCAAGGGCGCATCCTTTACTATTCCATTTAAATGCGCCACTTTCCTGCACAAGGGCGCATACATTTCATTGTCGACACTCATTTCTGTGTGCCATTTCCGTGCGCCAAGGGCGCATCCTTTACCCTGTCGACATCCATTTCTGTGCACCATTTCTGTGTGCCAAGGGCGCATACATTTCATTGTCGACACTCATTTCGTACACCATTTCCGAGGGCGCATCCTTTACCCTGTTGACATCCATTTACTCGTGCACCATTTTTGTTGGGCACATACATTTCATTATCGACACTCATTTACGTGCGCCATTTCCGTGCACGGGCACATCCTTTACCCCGTTGACATCCATTTACCGCCATTTACGTGCGCCAATACATTTCATTGTCAAACTCATTTAAAGCGCCATTTCCGTGTGCCAAGGCGCATCCTTTACCTGTCGACATCCATTTAGCATGCGCTGCGATAAATGTCAGGGATTTGAGCTTCTTTGATCTCTAGAATCTTCTGCTTGTCTATATCTACCTGGGGAAGATATATACAACAGGTCCTTCCTTCTTCCCCTTTCATTTTCCTAAATCGAGACATGAGGAACTTGCTACAAATCTACTTGGAAGAGATTTAGATTTTTACCATACGAAACAACCCTAAAATTCTAATAAACTTGGTCGGAGAAGTATCCATGTCGAGCACCTATGAAAACCTGAATCATTGATTAGGACTTGAATTTTGTTTTACACCTTAGGAAACTCGATACACTGCAGAAAATATGACTTTCTTAATAGGTTAAAAATCCTGACATACTGCAGAAACTTGAGCTTATTTAGTAAGTAAAAAATCCCAAAACACTAATTGAAGAAACCATCTTCTTCGACATGTGTAAAACTTGAAAATACAATTTTAGGCACAAAACCCTCGATACGTGTTTTAAATTCCTAAAAATTTTAATTCCATATCAAAAGGGAACAAGGAAATATTCTAAAAAGATTCCCACTTCCATTTGATAATCAAAAATAACAAACTGGGAATAGAAGAAACAAAAACTTAAAGAGGAAACAGAAAAAGGTCTCATTTGAACCAAATGCAAACCAAGGCATGACCCAAAAAGTACCAAAAGAAAACCCGAGTAATATTTACTTACCTCAATATGAAAATCCTTTGAAACCTTTGATAAATAAATAAAAATGCCAAGAATAACATAAATCAGGTTTTCGAGTGCGAAACACAAGGAAAATCCAAATGACAGAGAGAAGTACAAAGGTATAAATGACATGAAAAACTTCCTCATTTTATAAATAATCTAACATTAAATACGCATAGGCCTCTATGAATGCACCACCAACCTCCAGGCAGGGTATTAATTGCATTGACTTTAGAGGCAAAAAATTGACTACATTTTCATCATGCAATTGGGTCCCGAAAACTTGATACAAAGGGATATCCTAACGTGTTAGGGTTTGGGTTCGAATAACACCGAACATGCATCATGAAAATCCTCCATCATAATATGATGCAAAGAAATCTAAAACTGAAAAATGATAATGTGTCGAGTTTCAAATTTAGAAAACAATAAACACTTGCATGTGTTTTGAGCATGTAATATTCTAATGTGATCGGATCCCAAAACCATAAAACATAAGACAAGTCAGACTTTAGATTCAGAAAAAACAAATAATATTGAATGAAAAATGTTAAGGGAAACCCAAAATCTGATTCAAAGGCCACACAAGACATTTTCAAAGACAAATTTTCAAAAAGACTCAAAAGAGGTTCATCGAGAAATTTTTGATTGGTTATATCCATTTTTGATAAACTTTAAAAGGGTATAATATTTTAGCAACTAGAGGGAAAGGTAGAATATTTTGTGTATTAACACTTCTACATTGGCCTTTTTGAGTTGAATGATGAAACAAAGAGCTCTTGGTGTCTACTACCATTTTCTTTCACAGCCAAATAATTCCAATTTGTGGTGAATAGGTTTGCAAAAGTGCCCAAGATCAAAATTGATACAGACAAGATAGATTAAGAGCATCATACTTTTTGCATGTCACTTGAAATTGGTTTACCCTAAGAAGAGTGCATATGAGGAGAAGATGATAGCATAATGACTAGGCCCATGACTTTGGCAATTACAAATGTAGCGGATGCAAAATTTACATCTATCGAACCTAAGTGTGGCGATGGAAAGTACGTTGAGCAAGATTTGACTATCTTAGAGGAGAGAATAGGAAAAGGATGGTCAGGTAGAAGATAGCACACATGTCCCACCCCTCCTATCGGTGAGAAGGAATAAGAAATTGATGATAAACCCCCAACCTAGATCACAACTATAAATAATACCCCTTCACACAAGAAACCTAAGCCTCACACAAGTTCGAGGATGCATCCCATGAAAGAATAATTCTTTAGTCAATGAGAAGAAGAAGATAGTTTCTAGTGAATACACAAGAGAAGACCTGAATAGGAATAAAGGCACGAAGAGGAAGTTTCACATCTTATCCCCTAGGTACATGATGTTGAGGAGTCAAATGCGAGAGGAGCATAGCGAGCACCATGAAGAGATCTTGGTGATGTAGGTAGAGACAGAAGGGGATGATACTTCCATCACCCACATTTTAGAGGAAAGGAAGGGGCCTACCGATAATTCTAGGGTGGATTGTGCTTTTGAAGTGAAGTTAAGTGCTAGATCGAGCACAAATTAGAGTGCATAGTAGAGCTTGTAGTAGAACAGGAAGTGGAGCATGTTGTAGAAAGGAGTGAAGAGAAGAAAAAAGCTGGACTGAGAATAATGTTGCACTAAGTTTTCTAAAGGGATCCTAGGGGAAGAATAGAATACCAAGACATACACCCTAGGAACTAATGATATAGTATGAAAACAATTTGAAAAAGGTATTCTCACAAGATACCAAAGCATGGTGAACATAGAGGATTTGTTATGTTGGTCATTTTTCAAGATAGATGAATATTTTCCACGCACCACAAAGATGCTCACTGGGTGTTCCATACACATATGGAGTAGACAAATTTTGAAGTTATTGCACAATTGGTAACAAAGACCCAACTAAAGTCCACACCAGGGGAAGCATATCCGATAGTGGACTCCCAAATGTTAATAGATGAGCAAGCATGTAGTGCGCTCAAAAAACTATCTGTGGATGTTAGAGTGATAATTTTTTACAAGGACTACAGAATTAGGAATCTACACAAATAAATTGAGTAGAAGGATAGGGAGATCAGAGAGAAATCTAAGGAGATTAAGGATAAACATAAGATCATTACGTAGTTAAAGTAGGAGGTGTAGGAATAAAAGGGGTAGATGTGCACATACAAAATGGTAGAATGTATTGTGAATGAAATTACAGTCACATGCCCAGACTTGGTAGGACAAGTTCAGCCCAAGTATGAGACATCCCTGCATTACTTAGAGGATCTATCGTACATGATCACCCATGATAAAGAGGTTCTCTCCCTACAATATATAGAATATGTACTAGCGTGACAAAAATAACATAACAGAGGATCGGATCGAAGCTCACCTTGCAGTATGATGCACATCTCTTTGAAATTGAAGTGTCTATACATGTAAGTTACAAAAGGTCATATATTATAATTTTGAGGACTTTGATCTTGTTTTGGGTTTACTTTTTATTAGGGAAGAAGAAGATTTGAAATATTTTTAGGCCAATCATAAGAATAATAGGGCTTAATTAAAGAAAATATTGGTATTAGGAGGAGTAGAAGAGGAGGTGATCAATTTTTTGAAAACCTTGTTCAAAGAATGATTGAAAGAACTCTTCCCTCAAATCACACATAGAATGGATGTATCAATGATGTGAGACAAGTAGTTGTAAGCATTTATAGAGAAAGTGAGGGGAATATTGATTACTTAAATATTACATAGGTCCTGGAATTTTTGATAATGCACCAAAGTACAAGCAAGAAAAGAATTGGAATGGTGAAGGGAACTATAGAAAATTTTGGTTAAGGATTTTCCATGTTTGCTCCCTTATAAGGTAGATTAATTCATTATAGATTCTTTGGTGGAAGCTGATTATTTATTCTTTCATTCTTGGAGAAGATTTTACATTTCTTTTGAGCAAACAATTTTGATGTTTCCAAAGACAGAAAAAATACCTAGTGTGGGGTAATGCTAGATTGAGAAAAATGACTAAGTACCTAATAAGACTAAATCACATGCACATGAGAGAAGAAGGACCGTGCGGGAAGGATAATCAGGTATTACACATGGAACGTGTATTTTGACAAGATACTTAGTCATTTTCAAGAATGGTCTAAAAATAGGAAAAGCAAAGTAAGTTTCTCTCAAATAAAGATAAGGACACGAAGACTTGGCAGCTATGTAAGGTCTATTTTTGGAGAAGGAACTTGCATTTCAACACATACATGGAAGCTAATAATAGGATTAAGGCAAACTTTATCTTTAGGATAGTCTATTATTAAGCTTGTTAGCAAAGCATGCATGTTGTCTATTTTAAACATGCGAGTCTATTTCAAGAACGCATAGGTGATGAAGGAAAGTACCCACCCCTGTGTGTGTGTGTGTGTACATGTGTGTGTGTGTATGTGTGTGTGTGTGTGTGTGTGTGTGTGTGTATGTGTATGCGTATGCGTATGTATGCGTATGCGTATGCGTATGCGTATGCGTATGCGTATGCGTATGCGTATGCGTATGCGTATGCGTATGCGTATGCGTATGCGTATGCGTATGCGTATGTGTGTGTGTGTGTGTGTTATACTACATTATTGAGAAAAGCGTATGCGAGTGTCTTGTTTTGTTTCTCTAATATTCTAGGGTGCATAACTTTGTTAAGACTAGTTTGATATATTGTGTATTCAGCTTCTGTGATGTAATATTTATGTTATGAATGGATAATTATGGATGGATTACTGGTAATTGATGTATTTGAGTATGGTGATCACATAATGTAATTGATCTTAGTAATGGTTTGATATGTTATGTTTCCTTATTACATGTGTTTCCTTATGATGTTTTTAATGATCTACATCTAAATGTATGTTTTGGTAATGGGAATCATGAACATAAACACTAACATTCTAAAAATCATGTACAAAGGAGGGACACAGTAGCTTTGTGCACTTTAAGTGAGAATTAATTTATTCTTGGATGAAGTGTCGGTGTGTCTAGCAATTTGGTGGTAATAATTGACTATAGTTGGGACGATGGTAAAATTTTCTCTCTTCCTAAGGCCGGATGAGTGGTGGAAAACGAGTGGTGAGCATGGAGGATGAGAGAGAAAGGTTATAACACTTGGGAGATGAAATTTGGGGTCATATGAAGAACTTGATAAATGGCTATGGGTGGGTAACATTTTATTGTCCCAACTATCCCGACTATCCCGAAAAATTGAGATAGTATGGGGTAGAAAAATGCACCCAATGGTAGGAAGGTCAATACTTAGCCAATTTTATATACTTGATCACTTAACACCTCGACGAAGAGGAATAGGTTCACATGAGGTCCAGGGGATTCAATTTTGGGTTAGGGAACATATTTTTGCCCCTATTTTCCCCACTATCCCAAGCGGTTGGGATAGTTGGGACACCAAAATGCATTAAGCTTATTGAAAAATTTGACTAACTTCTAAAATGATGAAACCAACTTTCCCGAAGATGTAGGATGTATTTTAGGTGAAATTATATATCTATTTGACTCCCAAAATTTTTATATCAATGGAATGCTTATAAATACTTGATTCTTTCTACTTCTCTAAAAAAGTTTCTTTTTATTTGGGACCACTAGGTGAGTCTGTTAAGATTGATGTCTGCACGAGATAAGCCCTTAGGTCTTGCAAAATATGTGAAACCTCCATCATGTAGAGGATCCATTTATATTTTTTAAGGTATATTGTTTTCCTCTTTACTCATCCTAGAGCTCCTAGGATCTTTCATTGAATTTTAGCTATTTTTTTTCACTTTAAGCTCCTCAAGCCTCAAAAACCCACTTTCCATGTTCTTGCTCCAAAACCTCTGAAACTTTTTCAAATCCATTAAAACTATTACATTAAAATTTAGTCTCTTCAATGACATCATCACATGAATTTCAGATTCTTTATCAACCCTTGGGGGTGCATGTCAGACCATGGATAGGCTAGGGAATAACCTTTCTAGGCTTAGTACAAATTTTCTCTTTTGACAACATTACACTGAATGGACTGAGTGACCTCATGAACACATTTTAGACACTTAGGAAGGGTGTAAATAAAACTATGAATCTTTTCAAGGATGGAGGGGTCATGACACAGAAGGCAAGATGATCCAAAGGATGAATCAAGAGGATCTTTGAGAAAATTTTGACACTTGGGTCCGTTGTCATGCTTGAAATTTTGAAATTTTTAGGTTGTGTATTTTTATGAAAACACACATGTAAATAATCAATATCAAGTCATACCAAAAGAGAGACATTTTTTTAAGAGACAATGCACCATTAGATTAATCACACATTGTGATATTGTTCTCAACATATAAATAACATGCAACACATCTTGTAGTTGTAATGCACCAATTAATCTCATTGCACAAAGCGACACATAATAAATATATGAGTCACAAGAAGGGAAATAAAGGATCTAAACTTATGGTTTGACACCATTTATTGTGTACTAAAGAGAAATTATAAATTATCTTTGTATGTACCCATTTTCTACATCTTTCCACCTCTCTTTGATGATACCCTTTCTCGATTCGAGAGCATCTACACACAAGTAGACAAGAATACCCATTGCATTATCCATTCAAATAATCAAATCATCAATAATAAAATTTAAGTAACATATATGTATAATCAATAATCTCAAACTATAAATGGTAATACCAAATTGTAACATAAATCAAATCTTCATCTACTACAAATCAAATCATTGAAAATAATTGTTTTACTCTAAAAACATGTCACAATGCTAACTTATACAAATCAAAGTAGTATATAAAGTGTTGTAAAAATGTGGCATAATTACCTAATTATTAGAGATTCTCCAACACAATAAATGTGAAATAATGGGATTTGATAACCTTGGAGGCTTAATATCAAGGATTTGTCAAGGTAAGATAAGAAAAAAATAACAATCTTAAGATGAACTATAATAATTTGAGATTGTGATATAATGAGGGTTGGAGAATATTGCATAAAGATAAATAATTTAGTGCATAAAATGAGGGTTTATGGAGAAACCATAGAAGATAAGTTTATAGTAAGGAAAATTTTGATATCTTTGACACAAATATGGCTTCATATTGTAATCAATCTTAAGGATTGTAAGGACATGAACAATATAAGTGTTAATGAGTTAATGGGCTCTCTCTTATCACATAAGGATAAAATTTTACTATGTGTAGGATTTCTCAAATGGAAACTTGCAACCAAGGTAAGTAATGCAAATCCTTGAGAGAAAATTAAAATTAAAATGAATGGAGTTAAAAAAATTAAAATTCAAATGGGATAAATAAAACTAACTTCACAAGTAAAGGCAAGAAAAGTCTTACTTGTCATTATTATGCAAAAGACCAAGATATTTTGTCACATATTTTAGGATACTCGTAGCTAAGAATCAATCACATCAAGAAGGTGAAGAGAAGGAATTTCAAGATAAAAAAGTGAAGTTCAAGACGATTCAAATTAATGTCTCACATATAATGTAGGATTAGATAATGGAAATAATTTATGGTTTATTGATCCAAATTGCTTAAATCACTTGAACAGTTGACAAAGACAATTTCAACAAGTTAAATGATTCCTTTAAAATCTATAATTGGGAGACATAAATTCCATCCAAGTTGAAGGAAAGAGTATAATTTAACTCACCATCAGTCAAGGTAAGGGTGAGATAAAAGATTTTTATTTTTCTCCAAATACTGAATCGTAATTTTATTAGTGTTGGGGCTAGCTAGTAGAAAAGGATTTTAAACTACTTTTTGAAGATGGTATTGTTCTATTTTTATAATAAATATGTAAAATGATTGATTAGAAATTCCTATATGGAAAATAATATTATTTTTCATTAATATTAAATATGGTGAAGGAAAGAGTTTATTTTCTACCATTGGGGATGTTAACATGTTGTGGCATTCAAGATATAATCATATCAGTTTTAAGAGCTTACATATTTTTGACACAAAAGGTATGGTAAGAGGTCTTCCAAATATATACTCAAAGAAGGATAAATCTTCAAATTCATGTATTATTAGTAAAAAATAGGAATTCATTCCTTATCTTCAAATGGAGACAAAGGATAACTATGGATTTGGTTTGTTTAGATATATGTTGACCTATGTCTTTAAAACATATTGGTAAGAATTGGTATTTCATTTCCTTCATCAATGTTGCAATAGGTTTTATGTGTATGTAGACACATAATTATGAAATTATTACCATTGCATCATGCCTCTAAGTATGTCATTACACTCGTGATTACGAAGAAAGAAAACAAGTCATTAACAACACTTGTTTTACTTTTACAATGCTTTATCTTTTTATACATTTATCATTTACTTTTATGGAATTACTACTTTACTTTTGGACAATGGAAAATATGTGACCTAACTCAGTATTTCTCCTTCTATCCTCTGATAATCCCGACACTAATTCCCATCAGGATAAGAGCGCCAGACATTATTGTCCCCTTTAGGAACTTATTTCCTTTTCTTAAATTTAAATTTCACATCAACTATTACCTTTTCTAAATTACTACCTATCATTTGGGTCATCCCTTTTAGTTTTTAATGATGAAATTCAAACAAAGGAATCATATATATACCTGAATTACTATGTAAATGGTTAGCCACACAACTACACAAAAGGGGCTATTACTTTCTAGTTATTTTTGGGGAAAAGAGAAACATTGAAGGACTACATTTGGGCTACATTATTCATTACATAGGAAGGGATAATTATAAATTCCGTCTCACACATTCAAATTTGGGGTGAATTATTTGTATCTCGATATCTTTGTGTGATTTTCACAAGGAAAAAAAGATTCAAGGACACGGTTATATCACACACTTCAAAACTACATTGAGTTTGAAATGTAGTGCAAAGGTGATCGATGAAAATCACATTGGGGTGACTTAAGGTCATTCTAACTCAAGCATATGCATTATTTATTCCATCTAATGTGTTCTTGATCCATGTGGATGTAACTAGGGTTTGTTTTTAGGTTCATGTGTGATAGGTAAACCATACAATGAAGCCACAGGTGATAAAGAATGAAAGGAAGAAGACATTATCGGACCACTGATAAGATTAGATCTGAAGTTGTTGCTAGGATATTAGCGCCCATTTGGACACAAGTACCTAGGAGGTTTTATCCTCTTTGTTCAATTCTTTCCAAAATCCTTACAGTCTCGATTTTCCCGGATGAAGCATACTCATCCCAAATCCAATCTGTTCCACCAATTCTTCATCCTAGAAGTAGTCCAAAAACTCAAATATAAGATAATCCACTCTTATCTCTATATTTATCACACTTTATTGTTATTTCTTGTTATACCTAAGTTCTTATTTTAGTTATATTCTTTTGATCTCGATCATCGATAAAGATTTAATTTCACTTAAATTAGTGGATATATATATTTAAAGAATAAACTGGATATTTTTATTTTTAAAAACATTCAAATATTTCACTAAAAATAATGTGGTCCATTCCATCAATTTCTTAAGAGAAAATAGATGGAGATAATTCTATTCTAATGAGTTTCATGAGTTTTATGTTTCACATGGAATAAGATAGTAATTAATAGTTCCTTACATACCACAATAGAATGGTGTATAAGAAATAAATAATAGATCCATTATAGATTTATTTGGATCATAAGCACATGGAAAGGATGTTTTGGGATGAAGAAATAAAATTAAAATTCTACATCATTAATAGGAGGCTTATAATGGAAATCAAAGACAAGACACCTTCGGAAGAATCATTTAGTAGAAAACCATATGTAGATCATCTAAAGGTATTTAGTTTTTATATTTTGTAAATGTTCCTTATAATTTTAGTAAAAACATAGATCATAAGAATTTGTATCACATCTTCACATGTTATAGGAATCAAAGCAAAGCATGCGCATTTTATAATCTATTAATAAATCCATAATTGTTTTTAGGAATTTCATTTTTTTTAAATGAGATGTATGATGATCATGATTGTTAGATTAGGTATTTACCTTAGCTCATGTTCACCTAGGTACTTTATTTACCTTTAATTTATTTATCCTCACCCACTTATGTGTGTGGATATTTCTTTTATCTTATTTAGATATTAGGAAATATTATCTAGTTGTTAGGTATAGTTCTTTCCTTGATCTATGGTATTGACTAGATCCTTGATGTCTAGTTCTCTCCTAAATCTATGGTCTTGATTAGTTCTTTGATGACTAGTTATTTCCTTGATTTATGGCTTGATCTACGACCTTGACTAGTTCTTAGATTGTTATTCCTTGCCTATTTAAGCAAGGCTCATTCTCAATGTATTGCATTGAGTTCCATAATAATATATGATATTTCGCTCATTTGTTTGCAAAGGTTTTATGTAAAGCTATTATGGTGAATTTCTTTCATCTTATTGATTGTGGTGTTTGATTAGCATCTGTGTTCTTGGCTTGGTACGATCTGGTTATCGTTCCTTTCAATTATTTATAAAAGGGTCATGAGTGAAATGGGACAGCTTATTGAAGAATATTTTTATGGATTAAAAATGTGTACATATGTTTCTAGTTCAATAGGAAACAATACTAGCTCTTCCCAAGTGATAGTCATCCATCCACATCAACATCAAGAAAGCAAACACATTTTTGAATCCACATCTAGAAAATCAAATGTTGGATAAGAATTATGAGATAAGGATTATAAGGCTAAAATATCAAGAAGGTAATTTATTTTATGGTTCTTATAATGAAATTACTATGCTTGCATTGTCATTTATGGCTAGTGAAATTAAAAGCTATACGAGAAGATAGAAAAAGAAAGAATGGGTTGATGTTATACAAATTTAGATGGATTCAATTAAGAGGTCTTATAGTTGGACTCTTATTCAACCTCCATCGATAAAAACTTTATTGTAAAAAAATTGGTCTACAAGACCAAAGTTAATAATGATGATACAATTGAAAAGATAATAGCTAGACTTGTTGGAAAAGGGTTTGCAAAAACATATGGGGTTGACTATGAGGAAATGTATGCACCTCTGGCATGCCAAAATAATATAAGACTAATTATTTTTGTATCTTCTCATAAAGGATGGAAATTATATCGAATGGATTTCAAACTTGCATTTCTAAATGGATTAATTGAAGAAGAAGCATATAAGGGGCAGCCATAAGGTGTTGAGATAAAGGGTGTAGAATTTTGGGTGTATAAATTGAAAAATGATATTTATGGGTGGAAGTAACATCCACGATATTAGTACTTAAGAATTAATATATGGTTATTACATCAATTATCTATAATAATTCAAAATGAACCAATTTTTACATAGAATCATTGGATTATGATGTTTTATATATATTTCTCTATGTAGATGACTTAATATTTAAATATATATTTATGGAAATGTTACATAGATTGAGGGAATATACAAAATCAAAAATTGAAATTAATGATATTGTAATTGTAATGTAATTTATTAGAAATGAATTTCATCAAAATAAAGAGGAAGTATTCATTTGTAAATCCAAGTATGTTCAGGACATGTTACAAAAGTACAATCTTCAAGATTGTAAGATCATGACACTCGATTGGAAGTGGAGAAAATATTATAAGAGAGGATGAGATTTCTTATGATGATGAAAAGTCTTTTATAAGCATGGTTGGAGGTTTTATACATCTCACTATGACAATACTTGATATTAATTATGGGGTTTTCTAAGTTTATTGATTTAAGAACAATCCATCATTAAAGCATTTACAAGAAGTGAAAAGAGTTTTCATAAATGTGAGAGGTACTTATAATCATTTGATTAATTTATGATGCACGAAATTAGTAGGAACTTGACAAGGTCATAACTTGAGTTCCGGGTGTCCGTTTGAGTCCGTTTGTTTTTTAAACCACGTGTTTCAATGAGACGAATGCAGTGGAAAACCACCCTACTAGTTGGGGCAAGTTTTCACACGTTTTGGGCCCTAAATCCGCCATCTTGAGGCCGAAAATTAGGATTTAAGTTATAGTTCGGTTTTTTCCTATTTTTGAGCATTAGTTAATTTTAGTCTATTAATTGCATTATGAGTTAGAAAGTTGGCAATTCCTCTAATTTAGGGATGTAGAAGATGCGTGGCAATTTTTGTGCCCGTAGGAATAAGCATGCGAACTTACTAAGAATAGCAGGTTCTAGTAAACTGCTAAAAATAGTAATTTCCGCCACCTAGAGTAGATTTAGTCGAGTTAGCTAGAGTTTACTTGGCAACTCGAGTTGGGAGTTGTTTTCCTATTTAGGAAACATTGTAATTCATTATTTGAGAACAAAGAAGGAGATCTATTTTCTTTTGGAGTTCATAATATTTGCAGCATATCCGAGTTGTTCTTAATTTGGCTTCATTAATTTCATACCTGAAATTTTATTATTTATAATTACATACACATATTTAGTTGGGAGGATCCCTTGATGACACAAAGCCTACTTGAGTTATTGCTTCACATTGGGAAGTGGGTTAGTTTCATGGTCATCAAAGAAACAAGTAACATTTGCATTATCCTCTCTTTGAATTTGAATATGTAGCCATTGAATCATCTTGCACATAAGATACATGGTTGAGAGGAATATTATTTTATTTAATAGAGGCTCAATTGGACCCAACAAATATTTTTTTGATAATAATGGGGTAGTACAATTGTCCAAGAATCTAGTTTTTCATGCTAGAACCAAAAATATTGAACTCAAACATCATTTTATCAAAGAATTAAAAATGATAATTGTTTTATCATTTAGTATGTGAGGATTGAAAATAAACTTTTTGATATTTTCAGCAAGGTATTTCTAGTGCAAGTTCATGGAATACATAAGGAGATGATGCTAAGAGGGGAATGTTGAGTATGATGCCAATATGGGAACCTAATTATTTACTATTAGAATAATTTATATGTGTGTTTATCATTCTTAGGATATTTATTTGAGTTATTTCTTTCATAGATTTTTATTTGTGTGAAAATAATCTATATTTAAACATCTCTTATTTTATAGTTGGGTGTGCCAATTAGAGTGAAGTTCACCAAATGTGCACTAATTTGAGGTAAAAAAATTATCCATTCATCACCAAGAGTTTGTGTTCCATTTATAAAATAAAATGATTGAATTTAATATTATTTTAGGTATTTTTCTATTTTTACGAGAGTTTGAGCACCTAGCTTGACTAGTGTGCATGATGGTTGTGGATGCATCACTTAAACAAATAATGGATTATTGCATGTTCTTTGAATTATTGAATCTATTTCAGTTGTATTTAGTTAACTATAGTTGAATTACGATTTTACATGTTATTGTATTCTTTCACGTGTCATGTAGAATCGGACGGGCTTAGTTGTAATGGTTATTATAGCCTTGTCTTGTTAATAAATCAAGGTGCACATATGGGGCACATTATTTGAGTGATAATCCCTTTTGTATTGATTTTATCTCTAATTTTATTTGCATATAATTAAAACTAAAACTAATAAGCTTGAGAACCATTATTTGAAGTTATCCAGTGCATGTTTTTTCATTAATCTCTTTTAAAACAATACTATATTAACAACTAGTAATTTTGGGCAAGATTGGATGATCATTGGCTTTAATTGCATGATATTTCAAATCTCATTTTCACTCCATCTATATTAAAAACCTTCATTATCATTATCTATTACATGTTTATATCAAATTTACATGGACTTATGATGGTCATCATTATAGGGTACATGTTTATATCAGATTTTCATGGAATTGGGATGGCTCATCATTATATCTATTATGAGTTTATATCCCGTTTACATAGACTTGGGATGGATCACTATTAAAAATTATAGGTTTATATCATATTTACATGTACTTGGTACAAGTTCATCTTATATTTTTTTCATGAAAATGTGCAACGACTGAAATTTTTAAATTTTCAAGCATGACAACGGACCCAAGTGTTAAAAGTTATGCTCCTAAGCCTTCCTAAACCCTCTTTGGATCAGTCTACCCCCTATGTGGTCTCTATCTTATCCATATAAATCTGAATATGTTTTTACATACCTTTCCAAGTGTTCAAAATGTTGAGATAGGGTTAGTCATTTCGTTTCAATACATTACTTCTAATGGCGAGTTATTCAATAAGCCGAGGAAGGCTATTCTTAGCTTTCCTTAGACATGTGTGCATCCTCCAAAGAAGAAGTGAAGGACCTAAACCATAAGGGAATGTAATTGAATATTTTTAATGCAATGGAATAGATTTAGGAATATTTAGGAAATTTTCATAAGTTTTGGAGCAAGAATAGTGAAAGCGGGTTTTGGAGGCTTATGGAGCTTGCAGTGGAAAAAGGTACCTAAACTTCAAAGGAGGGATACTATTTGAAATCTTAGAATATCCTCTACATGGTGGAGTTTTCACATCCTTCCCAAGACCAAATTGCTTCTCTATATAGCCCAATATCAATGCAGACTCACCTTGTGGTCCTGAATGAAAATGTGATATTTTCTAGAAAATGTTTCAAAATCAAGTCTTGAAAATAATCTCATTCATATGAAAATTGTCTTAAGATTCGAATTGATATAAAAATTTCCAAAAAGAGTTCCTACAACTCTAAGAAAGTTGGTTTCATGATTTCAGGAGTTAGTCAAATTCACAGTTAGATGGCTAGCGCATTTTGGTGTCTAGAATATCCCATTTTATAGGAAAGTGGGAACATTATTAACAAAAAATGCACCCTACCCCATAGTATCCCTTGTACTCTCATATGACCCTATTCCTTCCCGAAAAAGTGTTTGATAATCATGTGTACAAATTTGGCTAAGTCTTGTCCTTTTGACCCTTAGGCACATTTTTCTGCCCTAACTGTCCCAACTATCTCGAGACAAACATGATAAATGGTAAAAAAATGCACCCCACCCCTATCCATTGCATAATTTATCCTTGTGACCTCCAATTTTGTCTCCCATATGCTATAACTTTATGTGCTCATCTCTCTGACTCTCAACCTCGTTCTGTCACTTGTCATACCCTAGGTTGGAGGTATATTTCACCATCCCAACTATCCCGAGGATAGTAAGGAAAAAAAAACTCACCCCAATCTATTAATTGTAAATCACATTTTTAACCCACCATGCTTTCTCTCACCAATGGTCAAGTTGCGATTAAGCTGGAAAGGAAAAAAGGTGATGAAAACTCATTTTTGACTAACTATTTGTGATTCTTCATTCACCCTCCATTGTTGCACTTTCCAAAGCTTCATCCTCCATTAATGTCTACCATTAGATAGTAATAAAAGGATAGTGAAGCTCATCTTCAATTCTTGAGGTTCCACTAGGTAGAATCACACGAAATTTGGAGGAAATGGTCCTTACAAAAATCTAGTTTCACGTGAACTAGTTTTTCATGATAAAATACTAAGTCACTCAATATTAAAAGTTTAGTTCACCTAGAATAGTCGAAACTATGCAAAATGGAAGGTTGGGCAAAATTAGAAATTTTCCCAAAATAGTAGGTCCAAAAAAAGTGGTGTGCTAAAAATAGAAAGTTGATAAAAATAACAATACATCATCAATGGAAGAGGATGGAGTGTTCTAGAAGGTTCAGAAGGTCATATTTGAGAAAAATAGGTGATATGTCCCAAAATAGCAGGTCCGGTCCTACCTGCTAAAAATAGAAAGTCTCTGTTTTGGATACGAAAGTTGTAGGTGGCTCCATTTTAACTCATATTTCTACTTTTTAACATCTCCACGGGGTTGCGGTATGATTCCATAGATCAAAGTGATAAATAAAACCTCCATAAGGTTCTTGGAAGCATTGTTTGGATCACAATTGTGCCCAAGAGCATGGTGAAGCATAATAGAGGAAAATTTATATCACTCGAGAAATTAGAAAAGATTTGAAGGGTGTCAAGAGAATCCATTGATTCACCGTAGTAGGTCATCATAAATCATTATTCAATTTGGATCCATCACCATATCTCAATTAGTTTGTTGAATTGAGCTTAGTGATTTGAGACGAGTGAGATGGGTGATCTGGTGAGGTTGGTGAGTGTTGGCGACAAAATTTGTCTTATGGACAAATTTGTGCATTTCAGACAACACTATGGGAATCTAAGTCCCTCTACATTTGAATGGTGCAGCTCCCATTGTTTAGCATTTAAAACCAAAGTGGATTATGGTGGTTATTCAACCGAGAGATCCACAGAACACTCCACTATCCCTATGGCAATAATGGCAACTCCTTGCTATGGTAGAAATTGATACGAGAAAGGGGGGAGTGAGAATTAAGTAGGGGGAAATCAATTTTATGGGTAGAGTGTCATATGCCCACACACATCAACTGGAATTTTCATTACATGCATTAATTAATAGAAGAAAGATAAATTTGTAATTTATGAGCACAAGACAAAATAAAACATGCTAGTCACAAAGCACCAATTGATTTTTCCATCAAGGGGACATAAAATTCCTTCCTTTTTTATTGATCTCAAAGTTGAAACTTGTACAACAAGTGGGAAAACAAGAAATAATGCAGAGGAGGAGAATAGAAGAAGATTAACAATTGTTTTTGTCCTCTATTCACAAAAACATGCTTCCAATTTCAAATTTGATTGCCCCTCTACAAAGAATTTAAAAAACCATTAAAACATTCGACCCAAAGTCATTACAAACAAATTTGATCATTTCCCCTCTTCCAGATTCCTCTATCATAAAGAAAACACTTTTGACGAGCCCATAAAAGAGTTTCTATGTGTAAAAATGTGTTTTATATTTCAATTTTCTAGTTCGCATATGAACCGTTCGATCCTTTGCCCTAATTGCTTTGAAATCGGGCCATCCACGTGGCAGGAGAACATTAGAGCGGAATCGGGGAAAAAATTTTACGTTTATATGATTTTGGAAGATTTGGCACTTTAGCATGATTTGGTCCATGGCCCCACCTTGAATTTTAGAGATGGACACATGGCATAATTTCATTGGAAACAGAGTCACGACTTGATTCTAAGAGCATTCTGACCCTTTTTTGAAAAAGGGCTCAAAATATTAAATTCCTCCACGGGCCCGCAACTCTGATCTGGCAAGGACACGTGGTGCGCTTTGACTGGATATGAGGTCACCATGTAATTTTGAACATTCTGACCATTTTTGGAAAATGGCTCGAAATCTTGATTTCTTTCGTGGGCCCGCTGCTTTGGTCTAGCGAGGACACGTGGCATGATCTGATTGGCTACGGGTCGTGGCTCTTTTCTGAACATTTCAATCCTTTTTGGGAAAAAACTCAAAAGTTGAATTTCTTCCGATGACCTGCTACCCCGAGGACACGTGGCATATTCGATTGATTGCGGGCTGCAGGGAAGCGGCTAACCTTTGAACATTATGACCATTTTTGCCAAAAAGGCTCAAGTCTAACTCTCCTCCATGGCCCATTGCTCTAAGGACATGTGGTGGCATTTGATTGGCTATGGGTGAGATCAGTATTTTGGGTCCCAAGTGTCCCAAATGAACTAGGACGTGTGGGACAAAAACTTTCACAAAAGCTGCAATGCGTTGGAATGACTCGACTTCGAAATTGGCTAAGTCCCAAAAATGGCCTTTGGGAGGTTAAAACTTGCAAAGCAAATATCTTGAGCTTCAAGTGGAATTGTCCTATGAAACCTTATATGACTTTGATTGGAAATGATGCTCTAAATCCAATAGTGGGATTTCTAGGACTTGATTCTACCATTTGATCCCTAAAAATCCTGAAATGTGCTTTGACACTTCACCTGTTCTTGATAGCCTTCCCTGATTTTGCCAGAAGATGTTATCCTTGAGAAAATCCTACAAATCACCTAGGGGGATGAAAATACTCTCCTAAATCACCTATCCACATCCTATAAGAAGTGATCAAACTTCTGAATTTGGCTTGGAGTACCTAAGTATGATCAAAACATGGAAACTTTGAGATAGGAGAAAGTTGTCTTGCTTGAAAACTTGTAATTTTCCCCTTTACACATTTGCAAGACAACAACTGGCTCTAGCTTGGGGACATGGCATGGATTGAGCAAGGTGAAGACATGACATGAGGATCTAGAATCACAGGTTTCAAAACATATAACGTTGACCAATTCCTTATCCATTGGGCCTTGTAGAGTCATGTACAATACTGAAGGAAGGAAGAAGGAAGGAGGGGAAAACACAACAAACCAAAACCACACCAAATAGAAAACAAACCAAAACACACACAATAGAAAAGGGGAAACAATAAAAACTATGGTACAGGGTGAGGGAAAACTCACTTTCACTGATGGTACAACTTCAAATATTGCCCACTTCTAGGAAATCCCAATGGAGTTCCATCCAAGTATGATAAGAGAAAGGCATTCTCACCACAAGCTTCCTGAATTTGAAATGGACCCAACCACAAAGAATCTAACTTACCATGACTTCCCTTTGGCTCTCTCCTCTTGTCCCAAAGTAGGACCAAATCTCTAGCTCTAAACTCCCTTGCTTTGGCTCTTCTGTCAAAGAGCTTCTTCACTTTCAGCTGATGTTCTTTGATTCTGTCCACTACCTAGGATCTTCTCTCTTCTAGCTTCTCAAGGAAAAGGATCCTCTTATCAATTGAATCTTTGTATTGGTTATCTTCCACTGTTTGAAGCAGCTTGAGAGATGGCATTTCAATTATAATAGGAATATTTGCTTCAACTCCATATAGTAGTTGAAAAGGTGACATGCCTATTGCCTTCTTAGGAGTGATCCTATCAGCCCACAATGCATCATATAATTTTTTGTGCCAATTCTTCTTATTCTCATCAACAAGCTTGTGGATAATGGTCACAATATTTTTGTTGCTTGACTCAACTTGACCATTCCCTTAAGGATAGTAGTCAGAATAATGAGCAAGAGAAATCTCAAGCCATAACAGAATTCTATCAATTCCTTTGAAGAGAAATAAGTAGCGTTGTCTACTACAATCTTCTGAGGAACTCCAAAATGAACAATGATATTCTCTTTTATGAAATTGCAGACAACTTCAGAGCTAGCCTATTTGGTTGGAATGGCCTCCACCCACTTAGTGAAGTAATCTATGGCGGTGAGCACGTAGGAATGCCTGCACTTGAATGAGGTTCGAACACCAATAAAGTCCAACCCCCATTGTTGAAATGGTTCTTCAATCACCACGGGTCTAAGTGGCAAGGCAACTAGCTAAGACTTTCCAACAAATTGCTGGCATGCTTTGCATTTAGAAACTCAGTTCTATGCATCAACGAAAGAGAGAAGGCCAATAGTACCTACCTTTGAGAATTTTGTGGGCAGTCACCATGGCTGAAAAGTGTCCACCACAAGCTTGATCATGATAGGCTTTGAGGATTTTTTCTTGTTGTTCCTTGTCAACACACTTGAGAAAACAACCATCTATCCCTTTCTTATAGAGTGCATGATTCCAAATCACATATTTGGTTGCTTTCAACCTGAGAGTTCTTCGTTGCTTGTAATCTAAATGGGAGGGAAATCCCCATAGGTAAGAAAGAAAGCGATGTCTGAATACCATTCCTTTGTAGTGTTCACAAAGAGAACTTGTGGGAAATCTTTTGAGAAGGTTAGGAAAGTGTCATCTCTTTCTCCAAGCTAAACTTTGAGAGATTCATCTTCAACAATCAACTTGCACACACCATTTCCTCTAACCAGATTAGATAGCTTAATCTCCCGGTCATACTCTTGGATCCTTGTAATCCAATTTCCTCTTTTGGCTCCAGGATCTTGTTGTGTCAAAATGGACTTGATTTCACTTCCGGGGACCATCACCATGGTGTGAGAGTTGAGTATGTAAAATCTGAAATTCTTCATGGCCTTGACCATTGCATATGCATGCTTCTCCAATTGACTGTAATTTAGTTCATGCTTCTTCAAAGGGCAGCTCATGAAAGCAATAGGTGCTTCCAATCCTTCATCATTCTTCTAAACAAGGACAGCAAAAAGAGTGTGCTCCGAGGCATAATAGTACATGATGAATTCCTTGCTGAAATCTAGAGATACCAACTATTGGAGCTTTGTAATGGCCTTCTTTATTTATTCAAATGTTGATTTTCCGTTACTACTCCATTTGAAACTTGTTTGAGGCTTCATCATAGAGGTGATATGCTTTGTTAGTTCAAAAAATTTAGGGACAAAGTGGAGAAGAAAATTTACCTTCCCAAAGAATGAGTGCACTCCTTTCTTACTAGTGGGAAGAGATAGTGCTTGAATAGCACTTACCCTCTCAGGGTCAATATGTGCTCCATGCTTATTCATGATGTGTCCCAAAAGCTTGCCTTATGTGACTCCAAAGATACACTTCCTGGGATTTAGAGAAATTCCATGTTGTCTACATCTTGAAAGAATTTTCCCCAAGTGAAAGATATGCTCACTTCTCTTCTTTAAAAACACGGTTAAGTCATCAAGGTATATGACAATGCAATGCTTGAGATCTTTGAAAGCTAGGTCCATGGCTCTTTGGAAGGTGGCTCCCATTGATCAGGCCAAAAGGCATCCTACTGTAAGCAAAAGTGCCGCAAGGAGTTGTGAAAGCCGTCTTGCTACAATCTTCTTTGGCCATTTTAATTTGATTATACCTCTCAGAAGCCATCAAGAAAAGAAAGCATCTCATATCTAGAAACTACTTGTAGGATATGATCCATGATCGGAAGAGGGTAATTTTCCTTGAGAGATGCCTGATTCACATTTATGAAATCTACACATATTCTGATCTCCCCATTTTTCTTTCTAACTGGTACAATGTTGGCCACCCATATTGAGTGGTGAATGGGAAAATGATTTTGGCATTCAACATCTTGTTTAATTCTTCCTTGATAACATCAGCAATAATTGGATTATGTGGTCTTTAATTTTTCTGAAGGGCTTAGCATCCTGCTTCAAAGGAATGGAATGATGCATTTCCTTCGGTTGAAAATATTTGAGCTCATCGTAAGAGTAGGCCAGCACATCAGAGTACTTTTTAAGCAAAGCAATGAACTTCCTTTTCTCTTCAGGTGAGCAGCATTTTCCAATGTTGACCATCCTTAGATCTTTAGAAGTCCCAATGTTTTCCTTGTCAAAATCATATGGACAATGAGAAGATATCTTTTCTTTTTCACGAATAAATCTATCATGCTTTTCAAACAGTCCTCTAGACCTTTGGGGATCTTGTTACCTTTCAATCCGATCATGCCTTCATCATCCACTCTTTTAATTTCATCTGATGCATCTTCAGCCACAACTTCTCTATGTGGATTAACACTTCCCTCAAAGAAGAGATTATTGAAGTTTTCTCTTTGCTCCAAGAAGGATAAAATCTGATTGTCATCATTGAAAACTTGCCAGTGATCTACGTTATCAAGTACACTTGGTCTAAAAACCATCTCAATGGTTATTTTTTCCTTGCCAAAAGAAGGATGAGGAGTCAATAAGGATGTTGATACTACAAGAGAATCATCTCTTTCATTTTGTTGTCTTGGGATGGATTCAATAGAGAATGCATCAAAGAATTCAATGCAATCCCACACTCTATTCCTGTAATGCTTGAGCCTTGGGTTCTTCACCTGGTATTGCTGGTAGATTTGCTTCACTATCACTTCTGCATCACCAAGGCATCTCAGCTTTTTGATTCCCATGTCTTCCACTACACTTATTCCCAAGAGGAGAGCTTCATATTTTGTTGTATTGTTGGTGTTGTCAAACTGCAGTTTGTATGCAAAATGATGCATCACATTGGAAGGAGAGTACAACACAACACCAACCCCTAAGCCTGCTTTGGAATGGCTTCCATCAAACTCCATAGTCCATACCTCATCTTTCTCTGATTCTGAGGAAAGTGGAAAGTATTCTTCTTATTGTGAAGTAAGGAAATAGTTTCCTAATCCACAATCTTGAAAGAGGATATTAGCTCTTAGGTCACTAGAAATTCTTACTATAAACTTCATTTTTCTTACGAAGTAGCTTCTTCATCTCACCCTTTACTAGAATAGTTGTAGAGTTCCAATCCATCTTTATCTCTCCACCAAGGTCTCTAAAAAAATTCTACTCAAGAGCATGCCAAAAGATGTTAGAATGTCTGCCACTAAGATGGTTAGAAGTACTTTCTTATCAGGGTATTCAGCCAAAGCCACTTGTGCATCTTTTATCCTTCCTACTAGTGGTACTTGCTTAGATTCTAGTGAGTAACAAACTCCGTTAACTCTGGTTAGTTTCAGTCTAGAGCATTGGCAACTTTGAGTGGCATTACATTATCGAAGCTCTAAAGTCAATGATATAATTATTGAGCTTAAAACCATTCATGAGAAGAGATAGGTAGAAGGGTTCCACCTTATCTGTTTTGGATGCACTTAGGGCCAACATGTTTTAAGCAAGTGGTGTAGATGGTGTCAGGAGCAGAGCTTTAGAATTTGAACTTGAGGGTATTGAATTGTTGCTCCGAATAGCATTGATTAGTCTATCAAATAGAGCGGGTGTGTTTGCAAGTATTCAATCTCTGAGAGCTGCACTTTGGTCTTACTTGCATGTTCCACAAAATCAAATGAGACAATTTTGGTTGAGGGGGAAGTTCCTAGAGTGAGGAAAGGTTTACATGGCAAGGGTATTTGAGGAACTTTGGCTGAATTGGAAATTAGATTGTCTTCTAAGGGTGAGGCCATCAGCTTAGAAGGAGGTGAAGGTGAAGCTATGGTCTAAATTTTAGCTGACTTAGGATAGAATTCATTGGAGGGAGGAGTGTTTTTAATAACTTGTGAGCTAGAAGAAGGAAAAGGTGACTTACTAGATATAATAGCCTGATCTCTAGCAGCCATTTGGCCTGGTTTCATTTTGGCTGAATCCATTGAGGGTGGTAATGGTGAGCCTTTACTGATGATCTTCTTTTTGTGGCTAATGGAGTGGGATATTCTTTAGTTTTCTTTTCCTTTTGAGCCACGGAGGGTAGAGCATCTTTCTTAGATTGAGCTTGAGTGAAGACAGCACATGAGAATCTTGGGGCTTCCTCTTCTTCTTCCCCATCATCAACAAACTTGAACAAGCCATTATGCATATCAAATTCTTCAATTTTGAGGTAGCCTTCATAATCCTCTGCTATTTCTCCTTCAAGTTCATCAATTTCAGCATCCTCTCTTTATTCTCTGGTTTCACTGAGATAACATTGTGACAGGAAGTTCTTCAAGGGAAATTTGGTGAGGAGGTGGTGTAATTATTTGTCTATCAAGGAAGTTTGGCCTCCTTAGATCATTTCTCGTTGTCATTTGGGACAGCTTTTTCTTCAAGGCAACCAGATCATTTTCCATTTTCTAGAACATAGGATCTGTAGTTATTCTGAAGCTGAACTCGACACTTCGCTACCCATTTGGGCCTTTCACCTTTCCAGAGAGGATTAAGTCATCATCAGTTTCAATGGAAAATTCTTGAGCTTCCCTCAGTGTGTTTGGTTGGGCTCTTCTGAGGAAGAAACCAACTTCTAATGGCAAGGAACTGATGAAGAATCTTCTCAGGTTGTTCTTAGGAGGTAGCACATCTTGGGGATTCTTCTCTTGAATCATCAAACCTTGCTACAAAGTCCCTCATGGATTTAGAGCTTTCTTTCTTTATTTGGACTAATTACACCAGCAACTCTTGACCATCTTCAGTGCTCTTGAATCTATTTTCAAATGCTTTTCTAATATCTTCCCAACCAGTAATAGATCTTACAAGAAGCATGTAAAACCATTCAGTAGCC
Organism: Taxus wallichiana var. yunnanensis; assembly: GCA_018340775.1. Taxonomy (NCBI): domain Eukaryota; kingdom Viridiplantae; phylum Streptophyta; class Pinopsida; order Cupressales; family Taxaceae; genus Taxus; species Taxus wallichiana. The sequence continues at coordinate 61,324,111 of CM031237.1, read as the reverse complement.
TTTTCTTGAAGTGATTCCACAAATAGTCTAACTGACACATCTTCATCCTCAACTCCTAATACACCACAAGTAGTGATGAATGTTGCTACATGTTCTTCAGGGAGTTGAGAACCATCTCCCCTGAATTTGGGAAAATTCTTTCTAGAGCCTCTTAGCAGATCATGAAGAGGTTGTTGGAGGGTAAGTGGGCCTGTGTTTCTTCCCCATGGCACAATAGGCCTACGTGCTTCATGTTCACGGTCACCCATTCTATTTCTATTTCTGGTTTCTTGGTCAGCTAAGGCTGCCTCTCTCTCCTCTGCTGCAGCTTGGAGTCTTACAATTTCTTCAAGTTGAGCTCTAATCTCTTCCTCTCTATCAAAATGAGCTATAACCTCTACTTCTTCTCTCTCCAACTCCTCAAAAGTAGGGTCAATCACTCCTCCTTGCCTCAGCTGGTGAGTATACCTTCTATCAGCCAGCTTGAAAGTTTATTGTCTTCTCTGGAGGTGCTGGAATTTGTCTTTGTCTTCTTTTTCATAGCCTAGAATTTTGTAGCAATGGTGAGATGATTTACACTCTTCCAAATATGCCAAGTAACCTCTTTCAGGTCTGAAATGATTTCCTATAGATATGATAGAGAAAAGAAGGTTTTCTATAATGATTTACAAGAATTTTGAGTTACATCCATTCATTCATATGGTTGCTCAATCAGTAAAACTCTTCTATTTGAATCTTTTGTATTTTTGGATCACAAGGAATTCGGACTTCAAAGGCAAACTTAATGATATTTTAAAAACCTTGTGGTCATTTTTGGGTGCGAATCTTCTGCTGACTCTACCCCATAGTGGGCGCCAAAACTTTTGGTGAGAAAATTTGTCTTGTGGAAAAATTTGTGGATTTTAGGCCAATGCTATGGGAATCTAAGTCCCTCTACATTTGAATGGTGCAACTCCCATTGTTTAGCATGTAAAACCAAAGTGAATTTATGGTGTTTTTTCAACCAGAGATCCACAGAACACTCCACTATCCCTATGGTAATAATAGCAACTCTTTGTTATAGATGAAATCTATCTCGAGAAAGGGAAGGAGTGAGAATGAAGGAGGGGGAAATCAATATTGTGGGTAGAGTGTCATATACCCACACACATCAACTAGAATTTCCATTACATACATTAATTAATAGAAGAAAGAAAAATTTGTAATTTCTGAGCACAAGACAAAATAAAACACGCTGGTCACAAAGCACCAATTGATTTTTCCATTGAGGGGACATAAAATTCCTTCCTTTTTTATTGATCTTAGAGTTGAAACTTGTACAATGAGTGGGAAGAAGAAATAATTCGAGAGGAGGAGAATAGAAGAAGACTAACAATCATTTTTTTCCTTTGTTCACAAAATATGCTTCCAATTTCCAAATTCGATTGCCCCTCTACAAAGACTTCGAAAAACCATTAAATCATTTGACCCAAAGCCGTTACAAACAAATTTGATCATTTCCCCTCTTCCAGATTCCTCTACCGCAAAGAAAATGCTTCTGATGAGCCCAAAAAAGAGTTTCTACGTGTAAAAATGTGTTTTATATTTCAATTTGCTAGTTCACATATGAACCATTTGATCCTTTGCCCTAATTGCTTTGAAATCGGGTCGTCCACATGGTAGGAGAACATTGGAGCGGAGTCGGGGAAACTTTTTGTGTTTTCACAATTTTGGGAGATTTGGCACTTTGGCACAATTTGGTCCGTGGCCCCACCTTAAATTTTAGAGATGGACACGTGGCATAATTTCATTAGAAACAGATTCGTGACTCAATTTTGAGCATTTTGACCCTTTTTTGAAAAAGGGCTCAAAATATTAAATTCCTCTGTGGGCCCGTAGCTCTGATCTAGTGAGGACACATGGCACTCTTTCATTGGATATGGGGTTACTGTGTAATTCTAAACATTCTAAAAATTTTAGAAAATGGCTTGAAATCTTGATTTCTTCCATGGGCCCGTTGCTCCAGTCTGGTGAGGACATGTGGCGTGATCTAATTGGCTACGAGGTCGCGGCTCTTTTCTGAACATTTCAATCCTTTTTGGGAAAAAACTCAAAAGTTGAATTTCTTCCATGACCCACTGCCCGAGGACATGTGGCATGTTATGATTGACTGCAGGCTGCAGGGAAGTGGCTAACCTTTGAACATTGTGACCATTTTTGCCAAAAAGGCTCAAGTCTAACTCTCCTCCGCCAACCCATTGCTCCGAGGACACGTGGCGGCATTTGATTTGCTTGTGGGTGTGATCATTATTTTGGGTCCCAAGTGTCCCAAATGAACTGGGATGCGTGGGACAAAAACTTTCACAAAATCCACAATGTGTTGGAATGACTCGACTTCAAAATTGGCTAAGTCCCAAAAATGGCCTTTGGGAGGGAAAAACTTGCAGAGTGAATATCTTGAGCTTCAAGTGGAATTTTCCTATGAAACCTTATATGAATTTGATTGGAAATGATGCTCTGAATCTAATGGTGGGGGTTTCAAGACTTTATTCTACCATTTTATCCCTAAAAATCTCGAAATGTGCTTTGAGGCTTCACCTGTTCTTGATAGCCTTCCCTGATTTGGCCAGAAGATGTTATCCTTGAGAAAATCCTACAAATCACCTAGGGGGATGAAAAGACTCTCCTAAATCACCTATCCACATCCTATAAGAAGTGATCAGACTTTTGAATTTGGCTTGGAGTACCTAAGTATGATCAAAACATGGAAACTTTGAGATAGGAGAAATTTGTCTTGCTTGAAAACTTGCAATTTTCCCCTTTACACATTTGCAAGACAATAGTGAGTTAAAGTGAGTTGTTTGAGTTAATTTGATTGATCTAGCTAAGATAAAGTGAGCTAAGAAATAGCTCACATCTCTCAAAGTAGTAAAGGAAAAGTTTGTAATCCTTTAGCACAATGTGCGGGACGAGA